>JAQZBX010010618.1:0-44055 GCA_029593785.1 Cabassous unicinctus | reverse complement strand
AGGCAGGATATTAGGTGCTTTTTTTTTTTTCTTATTTTCCTAAAAATATTGTGATAATTAGCATGAACAGATTGTATTTTGAATAGGTCCATATTCCCTTTTAGAATGTGAATTCCTTGAGGGTAAACCTGAGTGCTATTTACCTCTAGTTCTTCAAGTTATAAACTGTCTAGCAAAGAATAGGTCTGCAATATAGGTTTGTGGAATTATTGAATAAGTGAATATAGACTTTGACTCCATACATTTCCCAGGAATGTTTGTAGGAATAGCTAATTTATAGGGATGGCTTCAGGCAGCGGATCCCTTACCACCAGACTGGCTTTAGAACAAAATGACATTCTTTTGCCCTGTCTCATACCCTCTCCAACAAATCTCAATAATACCCAAAAAGTAATATTAATATTGGTGGGGTAAACATGTTTAATGGAAGCCATAATTACTATTAATGGAAAAATCAACATTTCGGTGGACTGTAAACAAAATAAATTATCCAAATACATATTCATGGCTACATAGACTTGGCTTCCCATGCCTCTAAATACAGTAATGCATATGCCAAAAAAAAAA
The DNA here is from genome assembly GCA_029593785.1 of Cabassous unicinctus. Lineage (NCBI taxonomy): Eukaryota > Metazoa > Chordata > Mammalia > Cingulata > Chlamyphoridae > Cabassous > Cabassous unicinctus. Next base: position 43,488 of record JAQZBX010010618.1, on the reverse strand, counting down.
AAAAATTGCCCGGTGAGCTCATCCTGAGTAGCCGGGAAGGGGAGAAGCAGGAAATCATTCTATCACTGCTCTTCTAATGCACTCTCAGTTACAGCCTGTGACTCGCAGCCAGAGGGATTAACTATATGATGGGCCAGCCAGAGAGGTATTAACTCCTTCAGATCATGAAAGGAGGTTGTTTAATTTCCTGAAGCGATAAATAACTTACATGGTGTCCTGTGGCCTAGAAGAGTTTATGTGACTCTGGATTTACGAGTAGGCAGTTTGAGTTATCTGCTGTGTCAGGGGAAAGGTTGTACCCCGGAACGAGGCCATTTAAGAGCAGAGCAGCCACACTTTGAAGAGGAGGGAAGTGTGTTTTTCCTCAACTCCATTTTGTCTCAACTGTACCCCCATCTGGAAGCCTGTGCTGAGAGGTAATTGTGAAGCTGCATTTCCCCCCATGTCTACACACATCTTATGGGTACATGTGTAATGGAGAATTAACTTAACTTAACTGGGGGTTTGCTGCACCCCCCTCCTGTTGGGGAACCTTTAAAGCATTGGAATTTCCCAAGTGATTGATAGGAGTGTCTTTGTTAGTCATGGTTAGTCACACCTGATGGTTTACTCTAGGACTCAGGGTAGGTTGAACTCACTGGTAGTCGTGGGGTCAGGGCTGGACAGGCCAGAAAGGCCAACCATGTGATTACCGGTTTGGGGCTTTGAGCCAGGTTCTATCAGCTTGACCTCCAGGAAGGATAAAGGGGCTGGAGATGAAGTTCAAATAATTTGGGCTATGATCTAATCACTCATGCTAAAGTAATGGGACCCCAGTAGAAACTCTGGACACTGAAGCCTGGGCGGGCTTCCCCGGTTGGCAATATTCTTTGAGTGTTTACCTACATTGATGTGCTGGGAGGGTGATGTGTCTTGACTCCCTGGGGAGTGCACAATGGAAACTTCCTGTTTGAGATTCTCCTAGAACTAGCCCTATGTGTCTCTTTTTTGGGATGGATCTTTTCTGCATCCTTTTTGCTATCCTAAATCTATGATCATAAGTATAGCACTTTCCTGAGTTCTGTTCTAGCAAATTATTGAACCTGAGAGGGTGATGGGAACCTCCAAATTTATTGCTAATTGGTGAGAAATCAGTGTGTTCCTGGAAACCCTGAACTTGCAGCTGGTATCTGAGTGAGGGCGATCCTTTAGAGGGTTACTTTAATCTGGGGAGTCTGGCCTAATTGGGGGTAGTTATTGTCAGAACTCATTACAGCACATAAAAGAATCCTGCATTCAATAGCCCGTTCCCCAGCCTAGTGTTATAGAAAATTTTGCTCATTGTTTTATACATCTACAATTCTTTCTTGGGAAGAGAGATGCTTTTACCCAACATGATAAGACTTTTGAAGAGACTGAGTAACTCTGATTCAGCTCATAACAGGGCTACTTCATAGCATATGAGATGAATGATGACAAAATTATTTCTCAGAAGGAATGAGATTTTAGAACTTTTTCCTATGAATGCATATCCTCTTTTATGTGACCTTGAGATGATGAAAATGAGCCAAATGATTCGGCTTAATATGGCAAAACAAAGAAGAGTAAATGATCATTTGAATTCTGAATGTGCAGCCTCTCATTTGGGGCTTTTAAGAAATGTGGCAGGCAACAGGCTTTTCATAACCACTGAATGGATTGTTTCCTTTTACAACGAAACCACAAATGTGTTATAGGGTGGGAGCCACTTACTGACAGTATATTTTTCATCGTAATCACAAAAACGTTGTATGCAATCAGCCAGTCCCAATAGCGCAGGATGCTCTTGATGGGTTTCAACAGCAAATCGCCCCCAAAGAGCAGGAAATAGAAGCAGGCCACCAAGTAACCCATGCAAAATATGCTGATCCTGGTTGTTCCCGTAATGAAGATGATAGTGAGGACGAACCAGAAGAGGTAGCTGAAGATGATCACTTTGGACATGTCTAAGTAAGATCTGGAAAACAAACGCAAACAATGAAAGGGCAACAGCAACCACAGAAATGAAGCAATTCATGCTTCTGCTATCGAAAGGGAAGACAGCACGCTCTCCATTTGGCTACATGTGAAAGCACTTTGCAAGTCCTACTCCAAGTTCCATATTCATCTTTCACTTAAAAGTGCCAGGTCCCTGGGAAGCCTTCAAATAATTAGTAATTTCTCACAAACAGCCACATTTTTGCCAACCAGTCATGACTGAAAATTCCTCTTTGTCTTTCTGTAGGCAGCCTGAAAAATTATGTGGCAAAAGAAATTCTAAGATACAGATGCCTCCTGGGTAGCAAGAGAACAGTTAAGAATGGATTCCTTCTGGTGAACTAGAAACAGATGGAAACAAATCTATATGCCATATGACGGTTCGATCAGAGATGAACACCTCTCCTTGTAGATAGAATATAATTCGAACAAAGCATAGGCAGCCACAGTGAGGCTTATAGCACTTTCCAGTGCCCTCTCTTTGCACATCCCAGGGCTGAAGTCAGGCTTCCTTTATGGAAGGGCTGTCCTCCGCTAGGACCATCCTGATGGAAGGAGAGGCTGGCATTTGGGTCTCAATAGTCTTGTAATAAATAGTGGATGGCTGGGAGTCTCCTCAGTCAATCACTGACATCTCACTAAAGTTATACCTACAGATCCAAATCCTACTATATTTTCCTAATTAGAACTTAATTTTTTTTGTTTTGTATTGGCTTTGGTTGCTTCTGTTTCTAGGTTTGGGGAAAAGGATGGACGAACCAATTCTGAGTTAGTTTTTTGATGAATGAGTTATTTTGGAAGTGTTAGTAAGCTCTTAATAAAATATATACCACACATTACATATGTAGCATTGTTAGGTATGTTTTTCAGGTAAGCGAATTTTTGAACTTTTCTCTTTTTGGAGCAAAGCTAGCCGTTGATAATAATATTATTAATATTATCTGCACTGTAGGCAAAATACTATTTATGAGGTTGGGTACAAAAACAACATAGAAGTGCAACTTACCCTAAGGTGCTGAAAAATTTTAAATGTTTTCTATAAAAATTTTTTTCTAAAATATATGACACCCTTACTTGAAATCATAAACAAAGGATAGTGAGTAAAATGTCAGTATCTCTCAGTATCTTAGAATCCCACAGGTAACATGTACAGTTCAGTAGTGCTGCAATACAGGAATATTCACAGCGCCTTCTGAAGCGAGTGTGCTTTGAATTAGGTGGAATCAGGTTGCTGGCATTTTGGAGTGTGTGTGTGTGTGTGTACATGCTAGCATGGTGAACACTTTCCATAGATTTCCCTTCCACTTTGCAGTTGTTAATTCCTGGTCTAGGAGCCTGTGGCAGTTTGATATTATTTATGAATTCCAAAAAAGAATAATTGATTATATTTGTAAACTGGTCTGTTCCTCTGGGTGCAATACCCTTTGATTGTATTGGCTTCAGCTGAGATACCTTTGATTAAATTATGTTAAGATTAAGGCTTTGATATGACAACCTCTTTAAGGCATGCAGTTTGAGTCCCTGCCCCCTTGGTGGGTGGATAAAATAGACTCTTACACAGAAGCAGACACACAGGAGAAGTAGAGACACAGAGAAAGATACGGCAGAGAGAACTTGGTTTTAATGCTGAAGCCCCGAGGAGAGTTAAGCCTGATAGTTTACAGCTGACCTTGTGAAGAGACCAGAGAAGCTGAGCCTGGAAAGAAACGAGCTCTGGGAAGAGAGATGAGCCCTATGCTAGCCTACAGCTGAGAAGGGAAAAAGCTGGACCCACGGAGCCTTAAGAGGGAAGAGGAAGGCTGAACCCTCACGGACGTCGCCCGCCATCTTGGATCAACGCTTGGCAACAGACTTTGATGAGGGAAGTAACCTACTCTTTATGGCCTCATGACTGTAAGCTTCTACTCCATATAAATACCCTTTATAAAAGCCAACAGAGTTGTGGTACTTTGCATCAGCACCCCTTTGGCTGACTAATACAGAGCCCTAGCATCCACCCCACCTAGCACTTAACCTGCTTCAGGTTCAGGTTTGTGAGGATGACAAGGAAAACTGTAGTAAACATACTCCGAGTGAAGCCATCTCATCCTGATGAGATGTCTGTGGTCCTTAAGAGCTACCTAACAATTGGATCTCTCACGCAGAGAGAGAATTGTAAAGAGAAGTGTAATGGCTGTGAAAGTGCACAGACAAGAGTTGCTTTAGAAAAAAAACAGAAAGCGATTGTTACCTGCAGTGAATGAAATCTGGCACAGGGTTGTGTTGGCTGAAGGAGGCAGCATCGAGGTTCATGCAAATTTCAACGTTGTCCCCTGCCATGATTCGCACGGCGGCCTTATTTTCATCCTCAAAAATCTGCCGTTGTAGGGAGGCACACAGGAGCAGCATGAAGTCATCTGGCAAGATGAAGATGAAAGAATGAAACCACCTTCTCTCTTGGTAAGACCCAGCCATCACCCAGTTTGTGCCGCTCCCCAACTCCTAGGTGAGCTGTGTTCCCAGACTTCACGGTCAAATTCATCCAGGATGCTGAGTCAGAGCCAAGCCACAGCTTCCCCTGCCATGGGGGGATATTCTGGGACTCACAGGGGGGAAATCTATGCCTTTTGGTTTGCACATTGGTGAGTAACAGTGTATTAGGCATGAATGACTAGCCTTCATCCCTCTTAGATGACAAGGTCTCAAGGAGGCCATTGGAGCAGTTTCCCTCATCTTTTCTGGTTTTCTTTATTCTCTCCATGCCCCTTTGCTTTTGCAATGCAAGGTTGTTCCCAGAAACATAAGCTGCTGTGAAAGTTTGATGGAGCAGTGAAGAACGGGGCCCTCAGGCAGTGAGAGGAGAGGGGGCCCTGACGGCCGGTCCTTGCAGCTGCAGACCAGCCTGCCCAGCCACCTGAAGGGAAAAGCATTAACTCCCATCATCACAGTACCATGGCATTGTCATTTCTAAGTCAGAATGCCACTAGGCAGGGCATTCCCTTTAGTTTTCCCTGCACTCCCTCTGGCTTAGGTGGCACTCCTTCAAGGCATTGGAAAAGCAGCTTCGCCCTGGGACGGTTTGGGAGTTGCAGTTCTGAAATCTGGGAAGCATCTTGCTAGCTTCCACGGTCATGTCTTGCGTGGCTTGGGCTGTCTGTAGAAACAACAACTCACGAAATGCAAGGCCTCCCTCTCAAGTCTATCTTCTGAAAGGGATGTGCGTGGGTATTGGGAGGCGAAATTATGACCGTCAAGATGATATTTCCAATGTTTACTTATTAATTTTGCAAATGTAAAAGGCCCCTAGAAGCCATTAACACAATAATATGAATGAATAAGGACAAGCCCTGCTGCTGTGGCAGAAGCAAGGCACTAATGCAAAACACGTGAAGAGTCATTAGCAAATATAAAACCAAATACCAGTGCTCTGCGGCCCTGGAGCTGAAACACTTACAGACGAGAAACACGGGGTTGGGGCGCACGATGAAGTCTGGGAAATACAGCCACTTTATGATGTTGTTGTTGAAGCTGGCACCCTTGAATCGCCACGGATAATCTGCAGGGAGGGAAGTGGCGAACAACAAATCAATACCGTCTCCACGGCTCATCTCCCTGCTGCCTACTCTGCAGTGCCCCTCCCGGGGACAGCAGCCCATGTCACCTCTGCAGGGAGCAGGTGGGATCCCGATGCAGATGAAGTACTGGAAGGTGATGATACAGGCCAGGAAGCAGCAGTACTTGGGCCAGACCTCGGCGATGGCCTTTCTCCTGCGTCGATACAAGACGGCGATCAGCCAGCAGGCGTGGATCATGGCGTAGAAATCCATTCGCTGACCGATCACGTTAACTGACATTAGGAAACAGGTCTGTGTAAGGATGGAAAGAGGCAAAAAAAAATCGGGTTTACAGGGAAGGGGAGCAGTGCTTGGAGTCACCCTCGTACAGGTGCCAGAACACCTGCTCCCCTGAAAGCAGGTCTGTATGTTTTTGCAAAGTTCTCACCTCTTCTTGGGTGTCTTTTATGGGGAAGGTGAAAATACTGCACAAATTACTTCCAAAGGCAAAAATGGACAACATCACCTTTTATAATCCACTTCCCGTGGTAAAGAGAACCACGGCTATGATCTCATCATGAAACGTAACTGTTCCCAATTCATTCTATTGAGGGGAAGACCCATCGTAACTAGTTCAGGCTAAAACGGTTCACTTGGGTAGAGGTGACACATTTGGACTGCAAACACCAGAAAGATCACCATATATCTTTATTTTAATAAGAAATGAGTTAAAATGACAACTTATGTCCATGAATTTATACGGCTCTAGAGATCCAGAGAAGCCAAGTTCAGTGATCAAGAGGAACAGGGTGTTGGCACCTGGTCTTGGAAAACTTTTCAGCCAGGCCAAAATAACTCACCAGTAGAACTGCCTTCTGTCAATCTCGAGAAGTAAAAATGGCCTGAAGAGTTACAAGAAAGCTGCAGGGGGCAACTGGCCCAAAGTAGTTACTTGAATTTTCACAACAAAGAAGAATGAAACACATCAGTAACAGAACTCACCTCCAAACCAAACTTGTAGAAGAAGTAATTAATGAAATATTTGGCACAATTAATAAGCCCATCATCTAGATGTAGCCTTGTGATGTCATGAAAGATGGTTCTAGACACAGGTGCTGTAAGGTTGTTTCGACCGCGATAGTATTCCTGGTGTCGGTAAATTGTGACTTCAAAGGCCAGAATGGCAAGCATCAGGAGGTTATTCTACAGAGCAAGGAAACACAATGGTGTGGTGCCAAGTGTTTTATGATTTGGTCGTTTTAAGCTAAATCCTTGTTGTCACTCTTGGGGTCTAAAAGGACAATATGTTCTCAAAGTCCACCTCTATAAAATATAGAATTGGACTCAATGTTCATTTTCCCTTTTCTGTGGCAACAAGAGTGGGTTTTTCTCCTTTACACACATAAGGCTACTTTCTACGATAACTGGATCTAGAAGCTCTAGTTGGAAGACTGCTGCTGCTCCTTCCCATACCTGAGAGCGTGCACAGCACCTACAATGGAGCAGGGTCTGTTATCTTTTGAGGGCAGTCCTACCTCATCTGCAACCTCAAGGACAAAAGAGCACAGGGAACAGATTAAGCTGGAGGAGTTGGAGGCTAATTGGAGGGGAAATGTTTGAGCACCTCCAACGTCTGGCTAGGAAGCCAGGAAATTGAGAATAATGATGATGAAGATAAAGGAGTAATCATAATTATTATTATGATGAAAATAGTTAACATTTATTGAACCCTCATTATTTTCCAACACTGTTCTAATCATCACTCTTCAAACTCAATCCTTATAACAACTCTTTATGGCAGACACTACTATAAATGATACCTGCCAAATGAGTAAAATCTAGAGAGCGACACAAAGAAAATGGATGGTTTTGCTTTTAGGTGCAGACTGTTCAGAAAATCCATTAAATAAATGTGAAAAATCTGAAGTATATGGCTTATATTATGTTTGTTTTAACCATTTGCAATTAAAGTTCCTTTTTCAAAGATATGCTTTTTCTTTAGTGCTCCTAAGCATAATATATGCTCTATATTAAAATGTATAGATAAACAATTTAGATGGCTAAATTTCTTGTAATGCTACATCTATCTCTCAGAAATAATCACTGTTGGCCATTTGGTATAATTCACTCGATATTTTACTTTGTGCCTGGAAGAGATCATATTATGTCCAGTGTTTTGAAATGTTCTTTTTCAAGTCTTTTAGCATACCAAAATATTGTGGACATCTTTCAAGGTCTGACTTCTCAATCTACCTCCATCTTTTAATGGTTACCTAATGTTCCAGTGAATACATTTCTCATATTTTATTCAGCCAGTCTCCTTTTCTGCATCATGCAAGACTGATTTTTAACACTCAATCATTTGTTTGAAGGTATTCCAAATGCCACATATGAAGAGGAGGTTACATATCAAATGCCTTATTAAATGTCTCAAAGGAAAGGATTCCAAACAATAACTGAGTACAACAAAGCCATTACCCTTAGGTAGACAAGCAGAGGGGAAGACTTCCTCAGGCCGACCCACTCTGTTGGATCGATAGGGGCGCTGTAGAGTAGAGATGAGTTCAACTGGTCGGAGTCTATGTTTGTTTGATTTTCGTTGGGCTGAAAGGAAGAGAAAATGGAATAAGCAATGGCTACTCAGATTAGAAAAGTTCACGTTGTCCTCTTCCAGCTTTGAGCAAAGGAACATTGATGGGAGAGGGAGGGAAAGGTCCATTTCAAAGTGGTGGTGGTGGGGGGATCTCATCATGGGGAAAAATCTTAAGTCCAGTATCCAGGGACAGAATATATGCAACCTGGATGAGGTGACTCAAGAGCCAGGCTGAATGCGCTTGGGGATGCTATTTCTCCATATATCTGCCTAACTTCCTAAGGGGCTGTCAAGAGGCTTCCCCCGTCTTTGAGGCTCACCAAGGAACAGTTCACAGAAAAGTTCTCAGGCTTAATGGTTTGGAGCTGGTACAACATTTTGCAGACGATGATCACACACGTCCAGACAGTGCAGACACTTGAAGCCAGACGGCGTAGCTTGGCATAGGGGAGGGCAAAAGCCCAAGAAATCAAAAACACATAGTTGAACAGAGACACCTGAAAACATAAAATCAGAGATGGGGACAAAAATACATCACATGGCGCAACATCCAGAAAGCATGGTGAATTGATTTATTCAGTTCAACAAGGGTTTATTGAGTTCCTCGTATGTGCAAGGCATGGCCCTCAGTGTTGGGGGTACTAAGATAAATGAGTTTTTGGTCTCTTTCCTCAAGGACCTTATGCCTTATATGGCAGGCAGATGTATAATTATGTAGTATCAATATAATGCAGCAATGGCTAAGCTATTGTTATGAACAGGCTCCTGTAAGAAACCCCAGCAAGTCTTTGACCCAATCTGGAGGTTCAGGAAGCATTTCCTGGAAAAGATGATACCTGAGCTGAGCTGGGAGAGATGAACAAAAGTCAGCCAGGCCAAGAAAGGTGAAAAGGGCATCCCTGGTAAAGGATGCCCCAGCAAAGGCAGGAAAGCATGGCATAGCATGGTAGGAACAGGTCACCACAACCAGTTGGGAATGTTAGAGCTGAAGGTAAGGAACCTCAGCAGGAGGTAAGGCTGGAGATGCAGCTGGGAGCCAAGTCTGCATGGGCCCTCATTCAAAGCCTGCTATGTCACATGGATTTATTCTGCAGAGAACAGAGAGCCACTGAAGAATTTGGAGGTGGGAAATCTTAAGTTAAGGTTTGCATTTTGTTCAGATAAAGGTAACTGAAGAATGGAGAGTGCAGTGATGGGAGTTAGACTAAAGGCAAGGAGACCAACTTGGATGGTGCTGAAAGAGCTCAGGAGAGCAAAGACGAGTACTCTACTGGAGTTGTGGAGGTAGAGATGGAGTCATGGATGTGAAATGGGCACTGAAATCAGCTGGAGTTGATGACTGATGATTAATAGACTTGTTTTGGGGAAAGGGGGAAAGTGGAAGAATGACTCCCAGGTTTCTGGTAGGGGAGTCTGAGTGGATGACAGTGCCATTAACTGAGATAGGGAATGCTGGGGATGGGGCTGGTGCAGTTTTGAGGAGGCAAGGCCATGAAATTGAACACTTTGAACATACTGGTCATAGGCTGCATGTGAGCTCATCCAACAGATTCTTTGAAGGGTACAGAAGCATCACCATCTTTTACAGCCATGGAAGATATCCTGTTATTTTGAATATTGTTAAGATAATACCCTAGGCACATTTGATAGTATCAGGTGAAATTAACCTCACACCCTCATTTAATTAAACTTTATTGAATGTGTACCAAGTGCTAAGCAGTAAGGGTAATAAGAGTATGGTTACCTATTTGGCTTCCAAAATGACAAAACAAGAAACATGGAGGGCCCATGGCAGTATGTAGTCCTGCAGTTTGGTACCTGCTACCCTTCTTGCTACTTAACTTTTGACTCTGTCCAAAGGCCAGGAACATCTTTGAGACTTTAGTGCCGAAATAGTAGGGGCAGTAAGAGCTGTCTGGAAATTAATTGAGGATGAAAGAAAGACTGTATGTGGAAGAGTTCCATAAACTATCAAGCACCACATAAACATACTGAATGCTACACTTGACCAAATATTTTGATTATTTGGTTGACCCCTCCTCCTGCTTAGTCCTTAGCAGGTGTCACATTAACTTGGATGATGAAAAAGCAAATCCTATTGAAGATACTGTGAAATTGTCTGTTATTTCTTTTATTATGTATTTAGGTCATAAAAACAGTACAATGAACTTACATAGAACTTTTTATTTTCTGAGCGATAGGGGAAGAGAAGAAAAGAAAAGGACATGTATTAAGTTTTTACTCAGTTCAAGGTAACCGATACCACGTGGATTTCCTGCCTTCAAGAAACATATGGGGTGGTGGCAGGAGAGCAATAACCAGTCAGTGACAACAGAATGGAATAAATGCTGTGCCTGGGGTGAGCCTCAGCATCAAGGGAGCAAACAGCTGAGACTTCGAATCTAGGGTGAGCCAAGATGGTCTGGAGGACATTAGACTTATACTGAGACCTGGAGTACCAGTCGGAGTTAACCATGTCCTAGGACTTGCAAGCAGAGGACAGCATAGTGTTGCCAATTCTTGAAAGAGCAGGGGTTGACTATGAGAGAATGGCCATGAGGTCGAGAGTGTCTAGGGATGATGCTGGCGAGTGGCCCGGACCAGGTTATGGCATCTTCCACCAGGCTTTTCTGAGGATGAAAGAGTTACTGAATGGTTCCAAGTAGAGGATTAACATCACAAGACATAATGTAGGGTCCCTTTCCTCAGGGAATAACTGGATCCCACAAAGCTCTTTTAGGAAGCTTTCAAAATTAGAAACGTAGTTGTATATATTTTTTAAAAAGGAGAAGAAACTATTATTTCATTTTAAAATCTAGGTCATTCCAAAATGGCATCACTTTTGAGTAAGAGAAAGGTTTCTATAACAAATTCTCTCCCAATGGCCTTTTCTTCCTTAGATGACCCATAATGAGAACCAGGAAAGGGTTAATATTTATGGGAGAGATGACTCCAAAGGTTTGTAAACACAAGGGCCCTTGCTGGAGGCAGCTGTAGCTCATTGTCTTACCTCTGGTATCTTTAACTGGGATTATTTTGCCATTTTGCCATTGAGTGATTGGCGATTTTAGAGGAAGGATATTTTCTGTACTGATCAAAATTAGTAAGCTATACATGGTAACTATATATAGCAAATGTTATTACTATGGCTGATGGGCTTTTCCTGTTGCCAATGAGTGAAACCTTAAACACATAATAATCCACTGCAGGTGTGAATTAGCACCTGGGGGCTGCTGCTCACAAAGAACACAACAAGACAAACGCCTCCTGCCCCTGGAATTGCGTGACACAGCAGTCCTGATATGGATAGCTGTAAGTAACTAGATGAAATTCAGACCCAAGAAACACTGGCTCGGCAGATCTGAACCTTACAAGAAATACATACAAAGAGTCACAAGTTGCCTCTCTTCTCCATTTGATGGAAAGCAGCCAGAGAAAGAGATTTCATCAACCACATCTCTGGAATTGCAGCTGGAAAGCCCCACAGAGAAGATTTCATGAGGGAATGGGTAGATTTAATCAGTGGCAGCCCAGAGTGGGAAGCCATCTCATGACAGTACCAGGAAAGTCAGAATATCCCTCCACCTTACAGTTCCCACTCAATTCTATGGTCCAACCCAGGGGGTGGTACCAGAAGTTAGTTAACTGGAGGAGGAGGTAGTGGTGAGAAAGAAAGGAGAAGCAGCCCAGGCACCATCTGGCAGGCAGCCTGCCTGCTCTCTGCCCTGGCTAGAAGAGGAGAAGCTTCTGTTGGGTAAGACATCCAGGTTCAGATTAGTTTCTGTGGCTGGGCAATTTTAGTTACTGAAGTGAGATTTTGCTTGCTATTTAAAGTGACTGTAGGAACTTCCATGACTCCGGAATAATCAGGTAAAGGGACATCCTGGGTTTCGCATTCTGGCAAATGGAAAAACTTTTCCCATTGAACACATTTGAAAAGGACAGTGGGGTTCAGCAGTAAAGTTGTTTGCATGATCACACCCCATGAGCCCTGACTGGTTGATATTCCCCTGACAGTAAGAATCAGTGGTGAACATGCTGACTGGAGCTTGAAGACCTAAGGCAGCGCAGAGAGTGAGAACTCTGAGTGAGAAGGAATCCAAGGATGGTTTGATAACTCACCCTTTGTGGTGAAGGCCCCTCATCCAGGTGGGATGTCATTACACCCACTGCAGATGCTACATTTGGATTTAGAACAACTTTATATCAATGGGATCTGGCAGATGCTAGTGGCTGTTGGAAAATTTTTCTGCTTCATGGGCCTCTAAGGTGTTGTAAATTTATAGGTGAGAGAGGTGGAAATAGGAATGATTATTCTGCTCTCTGGAAGTCTCCATGTGTGTGACTCATAGAGAAGGGACTGGTCATATTCCATCCGAAGGCCTTTTTCTAGTGGTGGGACGAGATGAATAGAGATATCTGGTCCTTATTTCCTTGATATTATTATTATCAAGACTGCATTCTCCAGGCTTATTTAAGATGACCTCAAAAGAAAAATGAGCATCTGTCTTTTGTTTAGGATTTTAGGAAAGTGGTATCATTTAACTCTTTCTCTTTCTGAAGTCCCATGGATGGATTTCAGGTAGTGTCCTACCCCCACTAATTTCTCTTTCATTTAGCATTCACTCCTATCATGAAATGGCCTTAATATGCCTTCACAACTCAACTTGGTGCAATCAGATGTAATATCTACATCAGATTTGTTTAATCCAAAAATAGTCTTCACTCATTTTTCATCAAATGCCTTCTCTTTTTCTTTTTCATTTCTCTTTAATATTCTGACCCTCCAATTCTGTCTGGATTGGTCCATTCAACTATAGAGTTAAAACTCTTTTACTCTCAATTGATAGACATATTAAGCTAGATTCCTGACTCCAATTAATACCTAGACTTTGTTATTTAACAGCAGAGCATAGGTCCTTTTCTGCCTCAAATGTCACAGGGAAAGCTGTTTCTGTTTCTGTAGTCACCTTGCAATAATCACCTATATGGGGAAAAGTTCTCGTTTAGACAGGAGAGTTAAAATTAAAGGTTGTCCTTTAGTTATCCTGTGAAAACCTTTAGATTGCATGGGTTGAAGTCATATATATTATTAAATTTTTAAAAATCATAGGCATCCTCAAGATTAGGGAATGAACAATGGACTAAAGTAGACTTATTATTATTCTACTATAGACTTATTATTACTCTACTATAGACTTATTAGTCTAGCAATGGAAGAACTCTTATCATTGATATAAAGGCAGTGGCTGCCAGACGTTCTGAGAATTAGGAGAGGGAAGAATAGGTGTAATATGGGGGCATTTTCAGGACATTGGAGTTGTCCTGCATGACATTGCAGGATACAAGCCACTGTATATTTTGTCATAACCTATAAAACTGTGCAGGACAGAGTGTAACCTATAATGTAAACTGTAATCCACAGTTAGTAGCAATGCTTCAATATGTGTTCATCAATTGTAACAAATGTATCGCACTAATGAAGGATGTTGTTAACATGGGAACGTGTGGAAGGGGGAGGGAATGGGGCATATGGGAATTCCTTTTATTTTTTATGTAACATTTATGTAATCCAAAGCTTCTTTAAAAATAAAAATAATTAATAAAAAAATCATAGGCAGTAGTTATTTGACTTAATTGTAAGTTTCTATATGGGAAACCCTCTTTGTCAGCAAAAATAGTCCAGGGAAATTTAAAGTATGGGAAAATTATTTGTTGAATTAATTGAAAGAAAGCAGAATCTCTACGGAGTAAACATTAAAAGTTGTTGGCTGAATGAAGACTCTCCCTTTTATATATGAGAATCATAATTACAATGTTCAAAGGTTTTGTATCTTCTTTTATAAAATCCAGTAATAAACAATGTAAACTATATGAGAGATTTTTATTAAACTTTGGAACTTGAGTTTATTCACTGATAACATAAACTAGACTGTTATTTCTCTCATAGCAGCAGCTCTCTTATATTTGACTAAGGGCTAGATGAGAATTGGTGACCTTTGTAATGTAGTCAAACCAATTAGGAACAAAGCAACAAGCCTCTTTCTTCCCTGCTATTTTACCTTCCTTTTCTCAGGACCTTTGTCCTCTGGTTTTCTGTCTGTCAAAGCCTATGTGCTTACCTTACAGCCTCTTGAGAAACATGGGAATTATATTAGAAAACACCACTAACCATTGGAAAAGTAAAATGATGATGCACTGTGCTACTTTAGCCTGATGATACAACACACATATACTTACCTCTTTCACAGAAACCCAGATAATGTATGATGAAACAATTTTGATGATGTGCAGCTCTAAAATCCACCACATGAACACCTGCAGCTTATGGAAGTACTCCAAGAACTTTAAGAAGAGCACAGTGAGACGGTCAATCACGAGGTGCCATTTGTTCCTTAAATCTACAAAAGAGTAAACCATCCAAGAGCATAAAAAGATTCTGTTGCGTATTTTTACATTATTATTTAAAGCATATCTTGCAACTTTCAGATTGGAATGAGAAACTGCAAAATAACAGTAGTGGATAAACTCTTCAGAATATTAGGGAAAACAGAGAACTATACTGTTTTATGAAAATCTAGAATAAGGTTGGTCTAAAAATTCATGCCATGGTGATGATTCAGAAATAATAATTCTGGCAGAGAATGTTACTTTTTATACCCTTTAATTAAGTTAGTGTAAAGAAGAATTTTGAACTTATTCATTCTTTATGCTGTGTGGTAATATCCTTATTTCCTTGGACAATTAAGTAAACAAGACTCCCTCTAAATGACATCTTTCTTGCCAAACCAGCACTTCCATTAGTGGCCCATCTCCTTTGATGGATAACTAAGGAGCAGATAAAGTTCTCTAGTCTTCTTAGAGGAGAGAACCACTGGGTCACCTGCCACAGGCAGTCACAGCCTTCTCCTTCCTCATAAGGACCAATCCCAACACTGAGGGTCAGAATGATCCAGACTAGAGTCTCATGAAAAGGGGTGAGAATCAATGAAATCATAATTGTCCATCATGAATCACTGTATTCTTTCTATCAGTGCTAAGAGGTAACATTTTGGAGAGTTTGAGATTGTGCTTCTCTCCAGAAGGACGGTGTGGCTTACTCTGGATGGTTGCATGTTACCATTTTTGTAGACAAAAGCTAATGAGCACCTGCAGAAGATAAGACCTAAGTATCTCATAAAGAACTTCTTTACATGGCTTGGGTGGGAGTGAGTTACCACACTTTGTTTTGAAAATTTAAGTAAGGTTTGAGTTATTGTGCAAAATGCTCATTTACTGAATAACTCAGATGATAGTCAATCCAAATGTTTAGGTAAAAAGTGAGCCCAATTTGAAAGGGAAAGTGGAGGACAGGTGTGGATGACAAGTATATGGGAGAATTTTGTAACAAGGTGCAGTCCTGTTTTTTGGTGCAATCCTATTAGTAAAGCTTATATCCTGTGTTATGGTAGTGTACTAAAATTTTGGTCTTAATTCATTGTTCCACAGATCTTGGTTTTCCCCTGCACACTAAGGAGCACATGCTGCTCAGATATGGAAAGAACATTTCTGGGTCTCTCCTAGCAACTTCTGAGATGAATAGGAGAAGGGGACCAGGTCTTGGGGAAGTTTGTCTTTGGGTACAATCTTCTACCTTGTACTACTTCTTTAATTTTTACTTTCGTAAAGCAAGAGGACCAGCAAAGAAAAATGCAGCATCTGTGGTGGTTAATTTCATGTGTCAAGTTGGCTAGGTTTTGGTGTCTAGTTGTTCCGTCAAACAAGCACTGGCCTGACTGCTACTGTGAGAGCATTTTGTAGACTGATTAGCATCTATAACCAGTTGATTGCATCTATGGCTAATTGCATCTATCATCCTCAAAGAAGATTGCCCTCAGCAACGAGGGGAGTCTTCTCATCCAATCTGTTGGAAATCTCAAAGCAGATCTGTGGATTTTAGAAGTCAGAAAGAAGAATTTCTGCTTCTTCAGCTAGCCAGCTTCTCCTGGGGAATTCAACTTCATCTTCATGGGAGTTTCCAGCTTGTGTCCCACCCTATAGAATTAGGACTTGCCAGTCCCCATTCCAATTTGAGCCTATTCCCGTAATAAGTCTGTATAAGTCTCTTTATACATTATATATATATTTACATATATATAACTCCTGTTGGTTCTCTTTCTAAGGAGAACCCCAACTAATATAGCATCTTAATATCATAGCCCAGAATATCACCCCCAATGTCTACGTTCTCTGGTTTCTCCCATATTTTCTGGAAACTACTAAGTAGACTAAGCTCTCTACCTTTTAATACTATCACATAACATTTCCTGATCAGCAAGGCTATCAGTTCTTATCCCGCCATATTAAAAGAGCATTTTAAGTCTAGGATGAAAAATAGGAAAGAGGAGTCTAAAGAATAAAAAGAGAAAACCCTAAATTAACAATGATCACCAAAACTTCTCTAGGTGTTTGCTTGAAATGCTAATTGTCCCATGGCCTCATTTTCTCCTCCAGTTTCCATGCATTAGAAGAGAACCAGAAACACTCTTCATTATCAGTGTGCTCAAAAGTCCTCAGAATAATTTCATAGAGAATGTGCTTGAAAAGTCTATGTCTAGAACATTCTGAAAGTCTATACACTGCCTGTTTCGGCTTCTGTGGAGACCATCTCTGTCAGGAGTTTCTGAGTCAGTAAATGGTAAGTGCCACCCCCAGCTACTTCCAGACTTGATTGCAGATACAGAATTAACGACTGATGACCAGCCATCAGTCCACATTAAAAGGAACTGATTGGAGGAGTTGGAACAGGCATGCTATATATAAAGAGAGCAATGAAAAATGAAAAACAAACAGATTTTTTTTTTTAATTGACTGAATCAAAGATCTATCTTTTTGGAGCAAACCCATGCTTCATCCACCCAGTCCTTTCAGTCCACCACCAGCATTTCCTGAGCACCCACTGGCCCTGGGCCGATTACCGGAAGTTTCTTCCTCTTCCTCCTCTTCTCCCGATTCCTCTCTCTCGGATTCCTCCTCTTCCTCTTCCTCCGAACCCTGACTGTCTTTCCCAGGCTCAGCCTTCTCCTCTCTCTCGTAGGCCCCCTCCAGCTTCTCCTCCCAGGGCTCCTCCACCTTCCTCATCTCCTGCTTCTCCAGGCTGGCTGCCAGGTTCATCATGGTGAGGTCAGGCAGGCTTCCTTCCGGGTGGGCCAATCTGTGGGCAGAGAGCAGCTGAGTCAGGAGAGGAGTGGGCATTGGGAGAGAGCCAAGGTGGGGCGAATAAACGGAAAGACAAACAAAATTCAGTGCATGTACAAAGGTCTTTCGATGTGGGGTGTTAGCACCAGGTCACTTGTTTACGTTTCTATTTTTTAAAGCTCTTTCTAAAAACCAGCTGTAAACTTGCTTAGGTTTGGGTAGCTTTTCTAATTCAGGTTCTAGTGATTAGTCGGTAATGAGAGCTATCAACACCTAAACTTGACATTTTCACCCCCGGAGGGGCCAATGGTCAGAGTTTAGGCTGCAGAAGCATGAAATGGCATCGTAGAGCGCAAACATTTCATGGCTTCACAGGGGACTTACTCATTTTGGTGGATTGGTAATTTTTTCTTGATGCTGCTCAAAGTAATTGAAATAGAAAGGAAAAGAAAGAGGAGGTGAGCACAGAAGAATCATAAGGAGTGTCAGATCACAATCATGCGACAGAACATCCACTGCGCATTCCTGCTTGCGGGCGCAGTCCGGTCCTAAGGCCAAATGCATTCCAGCTTGGCATCCACAGCGTGCTTTGCTCTGGACCCTGGGCCTGGCAACTGATTTGTGAGTAGGCGGGATTGCAAGTTGGTAACGGAGAGAACACCGGTACCCCGTGGCAAATTAGATCATGCTTTTTAAGTAAGGCAACAAACCATCCCACCACAACCAAATCATTTGCATCGTAAGGAAGTGTTTTTGATCCTTACATCGTGTGCTTTCATTCAATCTTTGCATGTCTGTGCAACCCACTCTTCCGTCATGTAAAGCATTATGCAGCGCAGCTAAATGCTTTCTGGAGTATGAGTACGCAGCCTGGCCCCTGCTGAGGTTTATTGGTGTGAGCTGTTTGCACTAGCCATTGTGAGAGGGCCACATGTGAGAGCCCAGCCAGAGTGAGGTTACAGGGAGACAGTTTTCACGGCAACCTGGGATATTAATTGACTTCACAGTGGATAATAACAAATATTTAAATATATATATACCTTTTTATTCAGGAATATCTGTGGGCAATAAAATACACATTAGGAGAAAAACTACCGGAAATCCTGATAACCCTCTCCATTTGTAACAAGTCATCTGTCGATTTTAGCGTAGTTTTAACAGGATGGGCAATTAATATTATTCTATCTGTATAATTGTGGGTTTGGGTAAATTATTTCATCTTTCTGGAGTTTAATTTATTTTCTGCAAGTTGAAGGATTTTGGCTAGATAAAAGCTAAGGTTACTTGCAACTTGTTGATTCCATATTTGTGTACATGCCTGTCATTTTGGATAACTGTTGTAATGAGTCTATATTGTTCTTAGACTTTTGGAAAGGTTATCACTCCAAAGCAATTCCTTTTAATGGCATGTCGAGCAGTTGAATTAGAGTATGCTATTTCATGCTAATTCATATTTCTGTTATTTAATATCATATTTCCATTCTTTCATAAAGAAAGAACATTCTGAGGATGGCTCAATGTTGGTGGAAGGAACTATGTTGATATACAACTTCCCTGTTGTCTTAAACTGCCTATTCACCCTCCTGCCTTCAGGAAAGGTAACCACTCTTGTAATTGCAATCACACATCTCGTCGATTAGTGCTGCATGCCAAATCTGAAGGTACCTATTTGCTATTTCTGATTCATCAGGACTAAACCAGCCGGGGGCTACGCTATTGCCAATATTTATTTGTTCTCCCTAGCACTACCAGAGGATGGCATTTCCTAAATAGAAGAGACTTTTCATTATGAGAAGGAATTCAGTAGTTCTTAGTATGCAAGGATGGTGATCTCTGAGTGCCTTTCAAAAGTCTACAGGAGTCCCACTGTGACTTCCTACTAAGAAGAAAACAACTAACACTGACTACTATTAACAGAGATGAGATTATTTGTGTAGCTGCTGCTCTGGAGAGAGTGCTCAGGCAATGACACCCAAAACCATCATGCTGTAGACAGGGCATGGTGAGGATAGATTGTCAAAATGGAGGTAATCAAAGAAAACAGTTGTGTAAGCCTTTTAGAAGTAGGTCTTCTGGAATCTTCTAATAGTCTACAAGATATCTGTGACTGGACAGAGCTGGAGCTAGAAGGGCAGCAAAACTCTCAATCTAACATGACTCCTTTCCCTCCGACCAAATCCTCACGAGGAAACAGGGCATATAACACTGGACTCACGCTGCTGCAGCTCAACCTCATGAACTGGCAATGAACAATAAAAAAAGGGAAGAAAGGACAAACATGTATCAGGCTATCATTTCCCAGCCTCGAAGTTTGTTAGCTATCTGAGAAATTTCAGTGAGTTGTACCTGGTGTTATACATTGGCGAAAATCTGCATGCATAAAAGTTGTACAGAACAATATATTTGAAAGGTGTGACAGGAGCTGACTATTTTCAAAAAAGACAGCTGTATGAATCCTTTCATTTTCATCACAGCATTTTTTTGGAGGCAATATAGAATAATCTTAAAAGCATGAGCTTTGGAAGGATTTGGGTTCAAGCCCCTACTAGACAACTTATTAGCAATGTGACATGGGAAATTATTCAACCTGTCAAAAAGGTCTCAAATTGCTGATCTGTAAAATGGGATAATGGTGCCAAGTTCATAGAATGGTGGGAAAATTGAGTTGATGACTGTTAAGTGCTTAACACAGTGCCTAGCACATGGGAATATTTTTGAAGTAAAGAACCATCTTCTAGGCTAGGTGTTGATCATCCAAATCATCAGTCCTTGATAACGAAAAGCAAAAGGTGGAATTAGTTACACACCTCTGCAAGGGACTGCACAAAGCTGGAGAGTGAACAGGGTGCTAAATTTAGACTGTCATTCTGTCATTAACACATTCTTGAATAGGGTATTAAAATGGAAAAGAGCAAAAAGTTGCTCCTTGTGAACGTGTCTTCCAATATTGTCCATGATCTGTGCTCTCTGTCATGTGTGTGACTTCCCTCCACTTCTCCACAGGCAGAACTAATTGCCAGTTTGTGATAATCAACTGCTGTCCATTCTCTAGGAACGCCCGTAGACCTTAATTCAACTTTCAGGACAATTGATCTAGCCTCACTTTTCGAGCAAATGAAAAAGTGATCTCAATTTTTCAAATACTAAAGAAAAAAAAACTGCTAATAAAAACCTTCCCCAGAACTTCAGGCTCAGAAAACTTATAATACTTGTAATTCTCTACTGAACACCATATGCTAATTATGTCATCATCCTACCAAGCATTTTTACTTTGGGACTCCAAAGAGACCTGGTGATGAACTAGATTCTCAGAGAAACTCCTGACATTTTCTTAAGTCATACCATTTTGCATGCCTTTGCCCACGCAAGTTCATTTTCTTTGCATTTTCTTTAACCTTGCCTGTAACTTTGTTGCCTTGCTTTTAGTATGATTCAGTCTCTGAGTTGTATGCCTATCACTGACTCTATTTATTTATTTATTTATTTATTTATCCCCCCCTTGCTGCTTGTGTTTTACTGTGTCCATTTGCTGTGTGTTTCTTCCGTGTCTGCTTATCTCCCCCTTGCTGTGAGGTCCTGCTGCATCAGCCCACTGTGCTGCGCGAGCTGGCCTGCTCTCACAAGGAGGCCCTGGGAAGCGAACCCAGGGCCTCCCATATGGTAAACGGGAGCTCTATCCATTGAGCCACACCTGCTTCCCTACTGACTCTTTCTTAAACAAAATTCTTTTTTGAAACAGAAGAAACAAATTATGTTACCTGGAGAGTTGAAGAGGTTTAATTCTGCACTAGGACTTGACTTTGAAATGCCACATAGTAAACTAGTTTTCATTTAAGAACATGAGAATTCTACCGTTGTAAAATATCATTAGTCTAAATTCCTTTACTTAGAACTATTTTAATTTGGAATATGTGATCATTTAAATGACACTCATCCTATTCTTTATATTATTAGACAAAAGGAGATGTCTTGCAAATTCATAGTGTTTATAATATTGAACAAAGAATACAGCACTCTTCCTTTTATTGTACTTCACTTTATTGTGCTGCGTAGATTCTGTGTTTGTTTTTTTTTTTACAAATTGAAGATTTGTGGCAACCCTGCGTCGAGCAAGTCTATTGGCAACATTTTTCCCACAGCATGTGCTCATTTTGTGTCTCTGTGTCACATTTTAATTAGGGTATGTGCATTGTTTTTTTAGACGTAATGCTAATGCAAACTTAAAACACTACAGTTTAGTGTAAACATATATACTGGGAAACCAAAAAAAATTCGTGTAACTCACTTTATTCCAATATTTGCTTTATTGCAGTGGTCTGGAATGGAACTGGCAATATCTCTGAGGTAGGCCTGTATTTATATGGTTTAAGATGAATTATTCTCTAGAAATCATAAGCACCTTTAGATGATTATATTCCCATATAAGCAACTGATGTGTGAGTTTAATATCACATCTTAAATGTGTATGATAGTAAATTCTCTAAAAACAAAATCTATGAAGCAGGTTGGATACGATGGATCTGGGTTTTTGTACACTTGAAAGCAATAAACATTATTTCTGTGAAAATATTCTATTATTTTTGAAAACACTTTTAACTATTTAATATATTTACTGTATTTTTAAAAATGTTTTACTAATTCAGTCGCTACTTTCTCACAATTATCCATGTTATTAAAATTTTATCAAAGTTATCCACTGTCCTCAATATTCTCCTTTCCTTCATACCATGTAATGTTTAAGTTTTAATTAACCCAAAAGAAATATATTGGGTGCCCACCTTTCAGTCCAGAACTAACATGAATAAATACATTATTCTCCTTATAAAACAACATTGAGCACAAATAAATAAATCATGGGAGAAATTTATTTACATTATAAAAGGCTTTACTGTGCCCTATTATTCCAATAAAGAGGAGGCCCCATTAAAAATTGGACACACCTCACAGACAGTATTTGAGAAGCAGATGTTGTAAAGTGAGAGATGGGTTGGTTTGGCAACATTTCCCGTGGTTTAGCTCTGGCCTTTCTTACCACGTTAACCTTCACAGAAACATGAGTGATTTCACTGGAAAGAAGACGGTGCTAAAGCTGGAATGCGTCAAGGTTTTAATTATTTGGGGTGACTTTATGTCTTGATATTTATATTTCTGAGTGAATTCACTGGGCTCATGGGTTGGGGGTAGTGGGCTCCTTATCATGAAGTAAATCAGGGGCTACCTGGGAGGATTTCAATAGAAACATCAAGTACAACTTCTGCCCTAATTGATGCCCCAACCTTCTCCTCATAAAACAATTGGTAAGACACTTCTTGAGAAAGACACATATTCACAGAATAGGTCCTTATATTTGGAGGATCTAGATGAAATAGTTGTGCAAAATTTCTAGCAAGAAGCTCTATCTTACTTCATCAGCTAAACAGCTGAGGTTGACTTTCCCCCCTCCGATGGTCTGTAAAACTGGCCCTCAAAGCAATCAGCTTTTGTTTTCCTTCCTTCAGCAATATAAACTGTGTATGTAGTACATTTTCACACTTTCTTCTATAAGTTCTGCCTCCCAGGGGTTGCTATTTGGATGTAAATCTAGAATATTACCCATGAGAAAAGAAATGGAATAGAAAACCAATAAAACCTTTCTAGGAATTATTTTGTAAATTGATTTATGGCAAAATACATTTTTCCGATAATTAAGTTATTAGCCTTATGACTAATGACATGAAATTTTAGAAGTGAATATTTTAATGTCACCTATTTAATAAAGTAGGAGAGGTTTTAATAAGTTATATGCTAAATAATTGTTTTCTCTGTGCTTGAGGGGCACTTTGAAGATAAATCTAAACACCACTATACTTATCAAACATTATTTTTTTCTCATGTGTGGCCACATTTGCATGTTTTATCTCCCCAACTGGATGATGGTCATTTTGAAGTCAGAGCCATAGGTCAATGCCCATCTTTGTGTCTTTAGTGGAGCTCAAGCATCTTGTAAAATCTGGTGATGCAAAATATTCTTCAATATTATGCTTATCTTTTAAGCAGACATATTTGAAGAAATTGATGTTTTAATGTTCTTTCAAACACATTTTGGTTATGACTATTTTTACTTGGTTCAGCAAATATCTACTGACTATTACCTAGTGGGTAAAGCCTGTGGCAGGTGTTATGGAGACATCCTGGTGAATTACACAGGTGTCCAGCCCCCACGGAGCTTATGCCTAGCAAGGGAGATAAGACAAGCAGGCAGACAGATGACTGGGGCCGAGTGTCCCCAGAGCAGCAGTGCTCAAGTGCTATGGGATTTAGAGGAAGGGCGGGTGATTTTAGCAGGGGATGTTGGCATTAATGGGAAGGTTTGCAGAGGAAGTGGTTCTTGAGCTGAGCTCTAAATGATATATTAAAGAAGGAGACGAGCTCTCCGGCAAGGCTTGGAAAGAATTTTGCCAAAGAACAAAACTGATGGGACATCCATTTGAACCCAAACCAAAAGCTGAGAGCACCAGCTGAAGACCCTTGACAACCTCCAAGTCCACTTGGCAGCACCATTCGGTGTCATCACCAAATGGCTCAGGGTGCAAATACATCCACGAGCGTACCTGGAAACCACCGTCCACTACCTGACGGCATGGTTTTGTTCATTTACAAAGCAGCAAAGAGTTTCACACACTATGGAACAGGTTTTCACAGAAAGAAAAAAGAAAACATTGAAGTACCCACCTATTTATTATTAGATATACGCGACCATTGACTTTGGCATGGCTACGAGGTGAGAGATGGAAGCACAGGGATGCATGTGATGGCATGGGAGAGACAAGTTGGAGAGAGAAAGGGGAGATTGTTAGAGAAGAATGAAGTAGACTAAAGATTTATATCATCAGGTGTATCGTCATTGACACATATTTCATGCGCAGAAGAAGAGTCCAGGCAGCAAGATTCAGGAGCAACATGAAATTAGACATCCAGGAAAATGCTTGAAGGTAACAAGTCTCCATTGTTCTCATCCCTCCCCATCTCACAGATTTTATTAAGAATGTGTAATGTTTAAATTTTCAATGTACATTTTTATAATAAAATACAATCTAAAAGATGGATGCTTGCCCCATTTCCAGAATAAAAAAATACTACTAAGTAACTATATTCACCATATTCTTTAAGGTTTTCTAATGCAAAAGCTAGAAAAATAAATAGGGAAACATATATATATATATATATATATATATATATCTCAATACTTTCTAAAGCAAATCATCAACAAATTACAGTGATATAAAAGAAACACATTCAAATTTTTCTTAGGAAATAATTACCAATTATATATTATAATTATGTTATTTTATATTATCAATATATAAGTGAAATGACATTTCTAAGAAGACATATTTAGAAATAATAGTAGATTCTCCTGCATATTATAAAACTCTTTTTCATAATGCTAACTTTGGAAATTCTGTGAACACAATCAATTCTGATTCAGATACTAGCGGGATTTGCCTATATCACATATATATACACACACTGTGGATAAAAGAAGGAAAGGACAGTTGGATATTTACAGAAACAACAGTGCATGAAATCAATGTAATGAATGCAATTAATGGGTTATTCTGAATTTGCATGTTATTTTTTATAAAGAATCTACTGAAGAGGTGGGGGTGGGCAGAAATAGAAAGCGTGGCAGTCAAATCAAACTCTGAGAATATTTCTTTTTCTTCATCATTTTGATTTTAATGTAGAGACAGATTAGAACTCTAAAATACTGTGAAGTAAAAATTGCTAATAAGGAACACACTACAATGGGAAAGACTTGCTAAAAACATAGGCTATAAACCATATGCTCAAAGTTAAAATTGTAGGACTTTTATATAACTCTTACAAAAATCCCAAAATAGGGATTTTCATAGACCCTCGGTCTCAAAGATGGTAACTCTTTAGGCTGGTGACATCTTTGCTGAACCAGATGCCTTCTACATAACTAAGGTCCTGAAAATCTCTATTTTTCTGGGTAAATTGTGACCTATATGCTATGTGATTGCATAACAGAAAACTCAGACACAAGACAATTAGAATGGCTGCAGGAAAAGCTTCTATGTAGTAGAAAGAATTTCAGTGAGAAGAAAATGAAGATAGAAGGGAAGGAAAGACATTTAGAAGAGAAAATTTTAAAAGCTATTGTTAGCAGTTCTCAATAATTATATATTTTTTCACAAACACACAAATCTACTCTGTTGGCTAGATTTTGTTTGAATCATAAAAAGGACTTTTCTTGGTTAATGAATATGACTTTTGGAAAAATATGGTGAGGGTTTATAATTAAATAAAGCATCTTACCTGGTTGGTGTTAAATAACAAATCCAAATTTTAGTATATATATATACTATTATCTTATATATACTATACTCTTACCCACAAGTATCACAAACAATAGCAAAATAATAATCAAATCTTCATTTTTCTAATTATAGACAATTCTCCCTTTTCTATGTAGGTGTTATCTTTGTAAACTTTAAATCTTAGAATGATTCCCTTGCCAACAAGCTGCCTATGAATAGGGTCTCCCAGGGGTCCCCAAATTTCAAATAGAAACTATTTTCCCCAATGTTTGATATCACTGAAGGAAGTAGGAGTAAGTATACATATAACATAAACCACTGACCCTAGCCATGCTTTCCTCCCTGCTAAGGGATTGAGAGGAGATTGATTTTAGCTGAGCTTCATTACTGATGGTGGCAAGATAGCATATGACATTGTGATTAGGTATTTCCCATATATTCTAGTGGTTAGGCATCACTAACCTACTGATCATCATTCGCAGTATACTCAAAGTGAAAACTAAATATTATCTTAGGCTAAACAAAGCTGAATAAGGAAAATATATCTGCTGATTAAAGATATATCTTTATCTTTAAAGATAAAGAGAGAAAGAGACAGAAAGAGAGAGAGAAAGAAAGAGAGAAAGGGAGAGAGAGAGAAAGAAAGAAAGAAAAAGAAAGAAAGAAAGAAAGAAAGAAAGAAAGAAAGAAAGATGAGGAAGGAAGGAGGGAAGGAAGGAAGGAAGAGAAAGAAAGAAAGGAAGGAAGGACAATTATAAAATGTGTTTCATCATAAAATAAAAGTGCCTTGGAATTATTCAAATTCCCAATCTTTCTTAGAGTAGATAAATAAAAGTTTACTGCTTTATAAAATGTGAATGATGATAAATTACTTCACCTTCTTATTGTTGTACTCATTTTTTCCCCTTGAAGTTAAATGGTTAAGGGGACTTTTCACCTTTTGCATCTGTACTCCTCTTTATACAGCCCTTTTGTTCTCTTAGTTGCTTAATGAGTGTTTTTCTAAGAACTGAATCCTAGATTGAGTGTGAGGTAGAGAAGACAATCAGTGTTAGCATCCTTTTGAAGAATGCTTGTAATTTCCCTATGGAATAGATTGATTTGGGATTTGAGACAACCCATCATGGTTTCTACAAACATGGGCAGAAAAAGGCAATATCCCATTTGTTACTTGTAAGCAATTTATATTTATAGGTGGGAACACAACAGAAGAAAACTAATAAAGGAAGACGTGGTTTTCGCTTTCTCTTCTTAAAGATAATTCTAGTTACTAGCAAGTTTCAGTTTGTCCCTTTAGCCAAGGTTCTTCATTTGCAAAAGGGGAGGGAAAATTTCACATCATCTTTTGGTATGCTCTCACTATGACTTCTTTACTGGAGATCATGCAATAGAAAACTCATTCTCTGAATTAGATTCTGGAAGTGTCTTAAAAACATATCACCAGCCTAGACAGTAAATATACAATATCAGCTATAAAGTACGTTAGTCTTTGTAACTAGTATGAATCTGCTCACGCGAGTCTCATCATTTTACATTAACCAGTTATTTCAGAAAGCTTTATCAAATAGTCCACATTTTTCTCATTTTTTTTTTCACTCAAGGATTGATACTCTTGGAAAGTCTGAACCTCTATCATAGATTATTGGCTTCCTGTAAAGTGGGCAAGCAAAGGCGGGTATCAAGTGGGGTGTGCTTCTTTTATTTGCGCACCTGTAGATGGTGTTGTCTTCTTTGCTGGGAATGGACTTGAGGTCTGTGAGTTCAAGGAAACGGTCATGGAAATAGTGAAGATGTAAAATGCACACCAGAAGAAAGGAGGTTGGGATGAATATACGAGTGAATAGTTCAGCCACGGTAAACTGTTTTAAGCCAAGATCCTCAAGCCTATAAAGCAAAACAAAACAAAAAGCAAAGACCTTTCTTGGGCAATGAAGACATACTTTCTTCATTATAAACTATGTCACAATTTTTACTCTCTTTAGTTATACCATTCATTGCATCCCAGTCTTTCATACACTCCCAAATGACTTTTGTTCCACCAATGAATTAACTTGCTTTTACAATGGCCAGTAACAATCTATCGCTAAATTTCAGTGGCTACTTCTCTTTGTTGAAGTCAACCTCAAGTCCTTCTTGAAAGACACTTGGTCTTGATGCCACCACACTTTCCTGGATATCCTCTTCCTTAACTATCTCCTCCTCTTCTCTTGAACCTCCAAATGCTGAAAGAACCCCAGAACTCATTTTGAGTCTCCTCTCTAGGAATACTTTTTCTGTAGGTAATTTCACCTAGTTCCATAGATTTCGACCCCATTTTTATGCAGGTGATGCTAAAATGTGTACCTGCAGCACAATTTTCTCTTGGGACTCTGATGTCCAAATTTCTACCTGAAATGAGTTGTTCCACAGTTATTTCATACTTAATGTTTTTAAAACAGTGTTCTTGATGTCACTGTTTTTTTTTTTTTCTCTCAGGAGTTCTCCTACATTATCACTTCCAAAGCTGGCTGCTTGTTTCCTTCGCAGACCTGCCAGAGTGTTAATGAATTTATCTGTATATTAAGTAGTTTTTTCCATTTGTTTCCTCTACTAGAATACAAGCTTCAGGCACAGAGGAGTGGCACCTGGGAGGCGTTCAGCAAGCATTTGCTGAATAAACATAAGGATGTGCTAGTCTAGCTACATCATGATCCTTTTCTTTTAAACTTTTCTCTTAGCCACTTCAGTGCATTCAGCTCTGCACCCAGGTCTGGTTGGATTTCTAATAGAAGCAAATTAGAACAGATCGAGCCCCATGTGTTGCATGCATGGACAAAACAATCTCATCGCTGGTCTACTGGCACTTACACAAAGTTCTTTTTCTATAGAATTAACCACTCCTTGGAATTTCAGCTCCAGCTGCATAAATGAGGGAAGGGTGCTGACCTTATGAGTCCATGAGCCTATGTATGAATTGAAGAACTGAGCTCTGACTTAGATAGCAGAAAGCATGCATGGAAAAGA
This sequence comes from Cabassous unicinctus, assembly GCA_029593785.1. Taxonomy (NCBI): domain Eukaryota; kingdom Metazoa; phylum Chordata; class Mammalia; order Cingulata; family Chlamyphoridae; genus Cabassous; species Cabassous unicinctus. The sequence continues at coordinate 14,863 of JAQZBX010010618.1, read as the reverse complement.
ACTAAGCAGGTCTGTTTCACACGAAACTCACATGACAGAATGCCACTTCATGAAAATGGGGCGGAAATTCATTTTTCAGCCAATGTTCATTGAGGGCCTACTGTGTGCCAAAGCCAGGCATAGTACAAAGAATACAAAGAATAAGGTTGCTCTTGAGAAGCTTTTAGACATTGATCACATCATGGTCATTTTTACTAAAATCTTCCTTAAAAATGTTTTTAACAATATGCATTCATCCTGTTTGCCATTTTACATTCCATCATAGACCAAAATTGCTTACTTTTCTTTTTTCAGTCCAGTCATATTTTGCCACAGGCCCGGGAAGTTTTCAAACTGATATGTATAAATAAAAATAAGCACCAGCATAGTGTAAATAACCACTGACATCCAAAAATATTTCAGAATTCGCCTCCACCATTCATAGTGCACCTGTGCATCATGCGATGAGAAATAAGAGAAAAAAATCAGTTATGGAAAATGCACAAAAATATTTGGTTTATTCAGTCAACAGAGGTGATCATTTTTACAGATGTTTGGGGGAGGGGTGGGAAAGGCAGTTTCATTCTCAGGGTTTTCCACTCTGTTTCCAATAAAATTGGATAGATCAGGTTAGATTTCCAGTTCTACTACTCATTGCTAACCATGTCCTGTGGGCAGGTTGCTGGATCTTACTGAGCTTCAGTTTCCTGCTCTCTGAATCCTGATTTTGTAGTATTGACATGAGGATGACAAAGACAATATTTATGAGGCTTCCAGCATGACACCTGGTATATGGGAGAATTCAAGAAATGGTAAGCTGCTGCTGTCGTTGTTATTATGGAGAAAAGAAAGAACATCAGTTTGAAATTCAAAGTGGTAGCATATGAATGAAAATGTGAAACAGCCACTTCAGAGGAGACTTCTCTCTCTTTACCATCAGCTTGTGGATAATTATCAGAGAACACCTATCCTGAATTTTTATAAAGGGTTCAAAAGTTTATTGACTTCAGTTGAGATCTATTTAGCCCCATGTATAATATACTCTTGTTTATTGTAGCTGGTTTATTTATTTTGTGCATTAACTGCACATGTATTTGCTACTTGTTTCTATTATCAGGTTCCCTTCCATCATTGGTAAAAATTAAGTTTGTGAGAGATGAACTCATTTTAACATAATATGTTAGAAATTTTAATTAATGAGGTACTAAGCTGCTGACACAATATAAATTTATCTGTGTATACATACAAACCTGTAATTATATATATTAGCAGTTAGATTGCAAAGCCCCAAGTACAAGTGAATCTACGATTTAACATTATGCAGCCACAGTTCTTAAAGCATTATTCAAAAATATAATCCAATTAGACAGGTTTCTTTCTTCAGTGGGTATTTTATGAAGAACTTTCGAAAAATGTATAAACCTTTTTGTCTGGCACCTTTAAGAACCTAAAGTTTTAAAGTAGCGAGAAAGCTGAAGACAGCTATCTCTCCTCGGGAAAAAATGTTTGAATCCCATCAATCGCTTTATATGCTCGTTGGCTTATAGTAGTTTAGATTCTCTTTAAATGACGCTCACAGACAGTCCTGGGGCAGATGTGGGAATTAAGACCATGCAGAGGACAAATGCTTCACTTACCTGGTATAAGGCCACACAGAACAGGAACAGCACCATGTAGATGATTTTGTACATTACGATTTTACCCTCAAAGCTGACGAAGAAGAACATGCCTCCGCAGACGTAAATCCAGTACTTGATGAACATGGTCACCACCAAGTTGCCCACCACTTTCATGACGTCCTGGTCATCATCTTCTTCTTCTTCTTCTTCGACTTCTTCCTCCTCTGCTTTCTTTTTCTCTTGCTTCTCTTCCTTGGCTTCCTCTTCTTCCTCCTTCTCTTTGTGCTCACCTTCCACCTGGGAATCTTGAAGTTCGTCATCTTCAAAATATAAACCTCTGCTGTGACACTTAACTAGTGACCTGAACAAAACCACCCTGGGACCAAGTGAGACCCATGTGGGATGTTGAAGCACATATTTTATGAATTACTCTTTGATATGAGTGGCTTTAAGACTGCCCCCCCCCCAAAATAAAGCAACATTCATAACTAATTTGTGGTCAGTTTTCATAACCTTCCAGAAATGTAGCTTAAAAGAAAATAAATTTGGGAATGTCTTTATACTAATCGATTTCTACCACGTTTTCATTTCCAGTCTCCAAAGATAGCTGTAAGTACTTCAGGATATAGAAAAATAAATAAGCAACAATAACAAAAATGAAAACCACTAACTCCATTTCAAATTGTAAGTGTTTCATGGCCATAAACAATCCAAGTAGTGCTTTACTGAGTGTGGTTAATACTAACAGTTTTAACCAAAAAGCATGCTTTTAAATAACTGAAAATGTAAGAGTTACAGCCAAATACAATTACATTTAAATTAGGTTTAAATATTAACTGTCATCTTAACTAAGTTTAAACAGTTTTATCTGTTGGAATGAAAATCTTCTTTGGTCTTACTTTAAAAGATGTTAATATATAGGACCCATCTTTATGTTAAAGCTACCTAAAATTTGAAAAATTCATTCAAATAATTGGTAGAGCCCCAGGATGAAGGGAGTGAAAGTGAAGCATCTGTTGATCTCAAATTGAGCAGTCTTTAAATTAACTGGTTAAGTGAATTATTCTTTTGATTAGAGACATCCAAATTCTTATAGGTGAGGTTTAAATATTATAGATTTTTATTGTTGAAAAACAACTCATTTGTTAGGCTTTCCTGAGAAAATGAGAAACTGTAAAATGAAAACAGCAGTTTCTCCTTGTTGGTTTACTAATGAAATGGTTATCAGCCTAGCTTTTGTACACATGTAGAGTCTCCTTTACAAAGAAAATGGTGCTTCATTAATGCTTCTTCCATTCCATTCTATGAACATTAAGCTTATATTTATTTGTATATCTAGGGAGATAGGGAGACAAGTTGTTCTCATTTTATCTATATAGTGAATCTAAAATTGTAGAAGATTAAAATTTTAGACCCACTATAAATCATCCTCTTTTCTTTGACTTTTTGGTATATTATTTTTAGAAGAGAGGATTTGAATTTTAAAGATTTGAGTCCGTTTCTTTGGTTCTAACACTTACTAAAAGCATGACCTTAGAGAAATTTTTTAATTTCTATAAGCCTGCTTCTTCTTTGGTTAAATGGCAATCTTTTATGAGGGTCAAATCACACCATATTTTTAAGAGCTCCTCCTGAACCTGCACATGCACTTGAAAAGTTACGCACTAGTACGAATATTGTGATTTATCCCTACATTCACCACTTGGCTTCCATCTGCTCTGAAGCCTAGAGGGTCACTGCTGCATCCAAAGGTTCTTTCTCCGTGATTTTGCCGAGCACAAAAATCTCCAGCCACATACTGCGTAGACGCTAATTTACCTTTTTCTTCATTTTCCTGACTTCCAATTTTGACTTCAGATAAAAGAGCTTCCTTTTCTTGAAGAGCTTTTTGCTCTGTGAGATGCTGCCTCAGCAGTAGCCAAAAAGTAATTGTGAAAAGAATCTGAAAATAGAGAACAAGCAAAACAAGAATTAAGCCACCATTGGAAGTGGAAACACATTTCAACAAATATAACATGTTTCTCCACATTTCTGTAGGTGGTCAAGCACCGTAACTAAACTTATTTATCTGAGATGGAAGTCAGTTCATCCACTTGGCTTCAACAGGAAGTCTCTGGCTGGGATCCCCTTTCCTGAGGGGGCACCGTGCCTGTGTTGGGTGCCAGCAGTACATTCAGTGCCCAGGAGGGCCCGAGGAAGAGGCACTCCGAGTCCAAACGACTCCCATCTGGGCAGGAAGTCAACCTGGTCTCCCTCAAGACACTTGTCCTAGATAGATTTCCTTTTCTGACCACAACATCTAAAATCTACGATTTTAGAAGGAAGAATATATTTCTTGGATACTACTCATTTGACTCTGTAATGTTACTTACTTTACAGAATTCCACAGATGGGAAAAAGAAAATTTCATCCCAGAAAATAGAGCCCCTTATTGTTCCTGTCAGTTTTCCCAAAGCAGAATGAAGAATAGTTCCACCCATCTGAAGTAGCATTCTTTTTGAAGGCTAGGAAGAAAAATGATTTCAGGGAATTCCATTCTTTAGGGAATGCAGAACCTGGCACGTAGCAGCTTTGTATGGGTGTGTGTGAGTGAACTTTATTGAGATATAATTCACACACTATACAATTCATCCATTTAAAAAGTACAATTCAACAGGTTCTAGCATATTCACAGAGTTGTGCAACCATCACCACAATAAATTTTTAGAACCTTTTCATCTCCCTGGAAAGAAACCTCATGCCATTTAGCAGTCATCCCTCTGTTATCTTCCCCCATCCCCAGCCCTAGGCAGCCACTAATTTTCTGTCTGTATAGATTTGTCTGTGGTGGACAGTTCATATAAATGTAAGAATACAATGTGTGTTCTTTTGTAATTGTCTTCTTCCACTTCACATAATGTTTTCAACATTTACTCATGTTCTACTACGTATCAATTTTCACTCCTTTTTATAAGTGAATAATATTACACTGTATGGGCATACCACATTTTATTTATCCATTCATCAGTTGACGGACATTGGATTGCTTCCGCTTTTTGGCTATTCTGAATAATGATGCTATGATACCTTGGAATATATGCTAACCTATCTCCCCAGTGTAACAGAGTTAGACTCATTTATAATTTTCCTACACATGGTTCTTCTGCCCCTTTCATTTGAACCTATAATTAGCACTATACTCATTAAATATATGTCCCAGAGACTCAAATATTTGGTCTGTTCATATATCTGTTAAGCCCTGAATCTCAGCAGAGTTGCAGCCAACACCTACTCTCCAGTTCATTGGATTTGCCCCGGACAACTAATAGAATTATGATGATGGACATCCATCCCAAAAAACAGAGAGTATCTGAAACTACAGGCAATACAGTTCCATCCATCTGCCCCATGGGATCTAAGCCCCACTCTCAATCAGAAGCTCAGTGGGCATCATCATGCCCCAAATCCTCAAGATTGAAGAATGAACAAACATAAGGGGGGAATGCAACTATGGACTAAAGTAGACTTATTACTGTTCTAGCAATGGAAGAACGTGTAACATTGATGTAAAGGCAGTGGCCACCAGAGGATTTGAGGGGAGGGAGAAGGAAGAATAGGTGTAACGTGGGGCAGTTTGGGGACATTAGAATTGTTCTTCATGAGATTCTGATGACAGATACAGGACATTATACGTTTTGTCAAAACCTATAAAATTATGTGGTACAAGGTGTAAACCATAATGCAAAGTATAGACCATCATTAGTAGCAATGCTTCAATATTTGGTCATCAATTGTAACAAATGTACCACACTAATGAAAGATGTTATTAATAAGGGGAAATGTGAGAGGGGGAGCTAGTGGGATATATGGGAATCCCTATATTTTTTGATGTAACTTTCATGTAATCTAAAATTTCTTTTAAAATAAAGAAAAAAAGATGCTATGAACATCCATGTACAAGTTTCTGTGTGCAAGTATGTTTCACCTCTCTTGGGGATATACCCACCAGTGGAATGTCTGGGTCATATGGTAACTCTATGTTAAACATTTTGAGGAACTGCCATACCCTTTTCCAAAGCAGCTGCACCATTTTACATTCTCAGCAGCAATCTGTGAGGATTCCAATTTCTCCAGATCCTTGCCAACACTTGCTATTATTACCTCTCCTTTTGATTATAGCCATCCAAGTGGGTGTGATGTGGTATCTCATTATGGCTCATAATGGGCTTTACATAAACATTTGCCAAAGAAATGAAAAATATAAATAGACAAGTGAATGGGTAATTTTTCACTTTTGAATAACTGCCCACTTTCATATCCACAAATATCCACTTATCATTTTCCTGTGACATAAACCAGTCTTGCAAACAAGTCCTGGTAAAAATGCCCAGGACCTAATGAAATGAGGTCTGCTAAGAACAGAGTATCTTTCTGAAAACTGGCATTAAATTTCTGGAAACCACAATGAATTGAACTATAGCTGCAGTGTGGAAAGAAATCCAAGTTTCTCTAATGCAAATGTACAGAGTTAGAAGTAATTAGGGGTGGATGGGAAATTTTTCCTGGGAAAGCTGAGTTAGAAGCCAGGTTTTGGAGAAGGCAGTTGAAACGGTTAATGAAGTCAGGGATGGAGCTCATTAGGAGCTTTAGAACACTCCACAGTGGCTAATCCTGGCTGAAGGAGGTTACTGGACCTTTGAGGACAGAGGCCATATTACTTCCCTCATTGTCTATCACAGTGAATCATATATTACTCTGCAAGCATTGAGTGTTCAATAATGTGTTTTGACTAATGTTATTGCTAGAGAGATTTTATGAGCCTGGTGTTGTGCTCGTGCTCATTATCTGTGACAAAGAATTGCACTTCTTTTTTGAGCGACTCGGTGCATTGTAATATAAATGCAGACCCCGGTTTCCCCAGAATCATGGTACTTTCGTTTTTGTTTTTTTTTTTTTAAGAAGTAGCAAATTTATTTCCCAAATTATGTTTCCCCCAAAGAACTGAAACTTTTATATTTGTAAGGAGGTAATTCAGTTAGTTGGCATGCAATTTCTAGAAGCGTTACTGATATTCCAAGTCAGGAGGTAATAGATTTGCACAGACAAAGGATAAGGTTTTGAATTTCTTTTACAGAAAAAGACTAACTTACCAATTGTGGGTGTGTGCACGCGAGCTTGTGGGTGTGAGTGTTTAAGAGGAAAGAGAGGGAGGGAGAGAATTAAAGGAAAGTCAGATGAAGGTGACCTGCCAATGGGAGTGCTGTGACTTTCAACATGGAGTAAGGTTTGGGAGACAAAGGGGAGGTGGGGTGGGTCCTTGAGTTTTAGATGAATGAATGAATGAAGTTGTCTTGGTCCATGAACACAGACGATTGTGGTCTAGTCTCTAAATGCCATCATTCATCTGTTAGGACTTTTCTCCTTTACCTCAACTGCCCCCTACAAAAAAATCTGTTATCAGGACCAATCCTCCATCTGGACTACTCAGTTCCACATTTACACCGGATTCCCTTGGATGGGGGTGTCTGGTAACATGTAAGGAAGGTGGCTGCTCCCAGAAAGGGTTGATTTCATGTGTTGAGAGAGTCTCCTCCAGAGATACTAATTACCCTCTCTGCATAGAGGAGAAAAAATGTCAAGGCTCATCCAATATGTACAGATAACTGCTTTTACTGTCTTAAAGTCATCGACACAAAGGAATCTGTGCTATTTCTGCCGTGGTTTAACAAAACAGAGACTAAAGTCAGGGTACCTAATTTGGGAATCAAAACTCTATTAAAATGGCCCATGAAAATAAATGAATAATGAAAGACTATACAACAAATATGGATGAAGGCATATCATGTAGTCAATAGAACAAAAGCATGGAACTGCTATTTTTGTTGTAAAAATGTTTTTTAAGACATCATTGGAGAAAAATGTTTTTTTTTAATCAGAAATCAATTCTATGTAATATTAATATACTAAGAATGTTTTACAAATTGACATCTATCCAATAAAGCCCTTTAACACATTGATTTTTTTTACATTGTGCTTTCTTATTTCTCCATTGAATTTATAGAGGCTAATACCTTTTTTCTGAGCGTAAAGCACTATGCACTTTAAAATAAAATCTAAAAGTATGGTGTAATCTCTGTTCCTGTTTAAATTATAGAGACCTGTATTCAATATAAACAAATTATTACAGTTTCATATCTGTTCATTTTTGTAAAACAGTTAATTTTCAGAATTGTTTTTTTAAAGTTTTTGCTTAGAATTCATCATGATTATCATGGTTTTGTATCACTGTTATGTTTTCTTGTTTTTTCTAGTCACTTACCTTTGAAGCAAGTTCTCCAGGGTCTTTCTTTTCTAAAAATCCTGGGACCTTTTTAATTTCAGGAAGTTCAAAACTCCATATATACTGTAATATTAACAACAGGTTCCCATAGACAACCATGAATGGAGAACTGATCATGGCGTATTTTCTTCTGTTGCGGATCATCCAAAGGGTACAGGACCAAATCAACAACACGAAAGTCAACCAGCTGTGATAAGTAATACTCCAAGCCTCAAGGAGAGAAGAAAAGAAGAAAGGACAATGGTCAGAAGTCATCTGATCAGAAAAGGTCACTGATATTCAAAGGAAGGAGAGGACATATTGGTGGTGGATCCCTGGAGAGAGAGCTCCACCCATGCCACGGGAAGGAGGAAGAGGAAACGCTGATTCTGTTGGGAGTCACGTTGCTTTTGAACTTTCTTCAGGGAAAGCTCACGCACAGGAGTCTTCATTCCCAGTCCCTTCCCTACAGCCCCAAATCTCTTCAGCTTTGCCTGCCTTTATATTAAAAGCAACCGTAATTCCTTTCTCTCCCTCTTTTTCCAAAATACCTTGGGGTTAGCTTTCTGTATGAGTGATAAGTGAGACTGGGTCATAAATAGGGTTGAGAAATGGAAAACCTGAGAATCACTGGGTGTAGCATAATAACAACTTGGTTGGTCTTGGTACTCAGCTCCTAGGGAAGCACTCTTTGAATCTTAGGAGTTTCTTGCAATAGGAGAGTCTTTTGTTTCTCATGGGGGGCCCAGGACCACAGTGTGCTAGTTACAGGAAGACCCATCATGTGATTAGGGGATGGAGCTCTGAACAGCACCATATTGGCCCATATCAGCCCACCTCCCCAGCCTCTGAAGGGGAGGGGACTGGAGATTGAATTCAACCACGAGGGCTTTGATTCCATTGATCATGCCTATGTAATGAGACTCCACATAAACTCAAGACCTTTGCAGCTCAGGTGAGCGACCATGATTGAGAAGATAAGTGTCAAGAGAGTGACACATTCTGACATGGAAGCTTGCCTTTGAGACCCTCTCAGACTTTGCCCTATACATCTTTTCTTTTGGATTCTTCATACTTGTATACTTCTATCATAATAAAATGACAATAGATTAAGCATAGCACTTTAAGAGTTCCATGGGTCGTTCCAGTGAATTATCAAACCAAAGGGGGTGGTGGGAACCCCTGAATTTGTAGACAGTTGGCCAGAAGTGCAGGTGGTTTGGGCCCCCGAGTTTGTGACTGGTGCCTGCAGGACAATCTTGCAAAGCACCTCCCTGAACCTGTGGCGCTGGCCTAATTCTGGGTAGAAAGAGTCAGAATTGAACTGATGGGAGTTACTGCAGTATTCGCAGTCGGTGTCAGAAGTTGTTGTGGAAGTTGCCGATAGACGTTTCTGATACTTACGCTCCCTTAAGCACACAAGCTGGGATTCAGAGATTGCTCATAGTAGACTATCCAAGAAGATATACATACTGAAAATTAGGAAACTTATAAGAGGAAGTTGCATGTTAAGTTTCTGCATACCAAAATGTTAAAGCCAAGTTAATGTAATGTGACGGTTCACCTCAGCTTTTGCTCTGTAAGAGTAGGACTAAAAAGCCATCAAACCTTTGGACAAACAATACATCTTCCATTCACACTAAACTTCCAAAAACCAGAAATGCATCTGAAAAGGCAGCTTCAATGTGAAAATCAAGCACACAAATTGTTAACTTCAGAAAACCTACCATGTCTTACCATATTTTCTGATACCATGATTTTGAGAAAATACATTTAAAAATATTTTCTAGATATGTTTGGGGCTAATAGAAATCAACCATATTACTGAATATCCTGAATGGTCAGGAAATAGTTGTAAAGTACAGAATCTTTCATGAGTCTGTTTACTTCTGGAAAGTAGACAGGTATTAAGATCATTCAAGTCAGCTTGGAAGAAACAAATATTTCCTCTCAGCAATTTGCAAATTTGTTCTAAATCACAGCTATCTTGTAAGTGATGAGTTATTTAAAATTGCTGGTTAAAACTCATGATAATTTTTTTATTAAAAATAAGTTAGTAACTGACAAGCATCATCAAGACTGAAATATTTTTTATGAAAAATGTTATTTCTTAGAAATAGCGTTTAAGAAAGGCTAGATAACATTTAATGTGTTTGCATTAACTGCACGTTTACTCGTGAAATGCAGATAAAACTTTGCTACTATTTTGTGATCCAGGCAAAAATCTTCCTATATATTATACTTCCAGCAGATTTTTCCCCACACACTTTTCTTGTTTGGGAGGCTGAGGGTAGAAGATGGAGGAAACCAAGTTATGAGGAGTTTATTCTTTTCCGTTTTCCTTGTAACATCTAAGTCATGTGTGTTTTTCAGTTGTGGTAGTTGGGAAGTAGAATTTGCAGGTTTTTTTTTTTTTTTTTACCATGTTCAGTGTCAGAGTTGTCTGATAGGTTGGCATATCCATACTTGGTATTTTTGAACAAATACATATGTCATCCTGACAAATTCAGCTACTCAGGATTTCTGTTTCTGCCTGTAACAAAATGTTTGCTATAGAGTAGGGAGCTTGCCTGGAAGGCACTCTTAAAACACTAAGCCCAAGGCTCAGTTAAAATAACCAATGACACCAGAAAAAGGACACATTTTTACAATGAAGTATTTGCTGTATTGCATTGTTTTTACAATAGATTTTTTTTTCTATTAAGTAACAAATGTGTGTTTAAATTTTTAAAGCTGTATTTCTTTATAAAAGAAGACCAAGCTTATTTGACTTAGAGAAAAACAAAAAGTGGCTGCTCTTTTGATTTCATTAGCAGAATTGCAAATTGCATTTATAAGTTCAATACTTCAAAAATCAAAGATTGGCTGCAGTTTAAGTAGAGATTGATATGCAGACAACTTCAAGAAGTAACCAAATGTGTACAGAATTTTATTTATAGAATAGTTTGCAATTCTATTCCCAAATAAACCATCTTTAATGTAAAGGAGCTTTCTTGTTTTAACCTCCTCATAGATGGGGCAGAGATACTTATAGAAACTGAAGTCGAGTTACACCAAGGTTCATTTGAGAAACACTGAGACTGTGTGTGGGGAAATTGTGTTTAGGTATTTGTTTCCTCTCTCGTTCTACAACTTTTTTGTTTCTTATCATCAAAGGTGCCCATGGGTTCTCACCATGGCCATGAAATTTGGAATTAAGAGTGTTAAATTTCTCAAAAAAAATCAGCCTCAAATCCTCAAGATTGGGGAATGAACAATGAACTAACGTAGACTTACTATTATTCTACTATAGACTTATTGTTATTCTAGCAATGGAAGACCTTTTATCATTGATGTGGACACAGAGGCCACCAGAGGTTCTGGGGGGGAGAGGGAAAAATAGGTGCAATATGGGGGCATTTTTGGGACACTGGAATTGTCCTGCATGACTTTGCAATGATGGATATAGGCCATTATATATTTTGTCATAACTTACAAAATTGCACGGGACAGAGGGTAAACTATTATGTAAACTATAATCCACTGTGAGTGGCAATGCTTCAATATGTGTTATCAATTGTAACAAATGTACCACACTAATGAAAGATGTTGTTAATGTGGGAAAGTGTGGGAGAGGGAGGGAGTGGGGCATATGGGAATACCCTATATTTTTTATGTAACATTTATGTACTCCAAAGCTTCTTTAAAAAAATAAAAACAAAACAAAACAAAACAAAAAAGCAAATTGGGTTTTCTAAGAAAGTTTGTTTTCAGAAGGGGAGAAATTAGACCTTCTTTTATCTTCTGTCTATAGACCCTGGGACTATGTTTTAAAGTTGTGACATGGGAGATGGACAGATCCAGAAGTGAGGAGGTACATGTGCAAACCAAGGGCTCAAACTGGCAGAAGCTCTGGGTGACATGGCTCCTGATGACCATGCCGGCAAACATTTATTGCAGCTGAGATTCAAAATCTCACCCAAATCTAAGATAGGATGTTGCTATAACTCTATCTGAAAACAATAAAAAGCAGCCTAAGCTATTCTTGAAGACCCTCAAAACCATGAGAAAAACTCTCTAAGATGCCTTCTTAGGTTGGCAAAATAGGGGGCAGTCTGACTTGAGATGTTAATTAGAAGGCCATATATTACTATTTAAAAGGAAGTGAAGTAGAGTTGAAGAGGACATGGTTGTGCAAGCTGGAATAGAGAAATCTCATGAAAAATGAACATAACCAACCATCCTCTGCCAAGGCCCTGGGATGCTTAAGTTACTTGTGCTGCTCAGGGGAGGATGCAGAGGCTTGGACCAGTGGGCCAGTGGCATCAACCTTTCATACCTACCATCATCGCAATAAGGGCGCAGATGTAACTCTGTTTCATGATAAATTGGAACACGGCGACCATGGCGTGAACTTTAACGCTTCTTTTATCTTCATGGCTCCTTTCCTCTTCATATTCTTCATTTTCATACTCTTCTTCCTCTTTCTTTTCTAGATGGACAAATACTTTATATAACTATTCGTGCAAAGATATACATTTTGTATAAATGTTCCAAGCAGGGCAGCACATGCATGATTTTTAACACAGTCTTTTGTTTCAGACTTGAGAAATTACTTCCAATGGATAAAGCCCTTGAGAATTCATTCTGTAAGTTCTGCCCGATAAGTGCAATGGGTTTGAGTGCTCAGAAATTGCAGACAGAGAACCTCAGTCTGAGAGGGCATGGAAGGCATTGGGACTGGGGCACCTGTGGTTCCCGTCTCCAGGTGCTACAGCCCTTGTGTGATCCTCTCCCTGAATGTGGAAGGGACCATAGACTAGGTTCTAACCCATCAAACACTTCAGAGGTGAGGGGACTGTCATTTCCAACATAAGGTTGCAAAGTTTGGCTTTCGCCTTGGGTGCCTTTTCTAATTCTCTCCCTCACTCTTTCTGAGAGAAGCCAGCTGTCATCTTGTGAGCTGCCCTTTGGAGAGGCTCAGGTGGCAAGGAGCTGAGGTCTTTCACCCACAGCTAGCAACGACATGTCAGTAGCCAGGTGAGTGTGCTTGAAAGCCAAGCCTCCCCCGGGCAAGCCTTCAGATGAGACCATGGCCCTAGCCACAGCTTGACAGCTGCCTCATGAGGGACCTTGGGCTGGGGAAATCCAGCTGAGTCACACTCACAGAAACTGTGAGCTAATTCATGTTGTTTTAAGACACTGCATTGGGAAGTAATTTGTTTAATGCTAATAGAGAACTAATACAAAGAATATATGAAGTATGGGTAAAGGTGCAGAAAACTAGCAAACCATCCAACCAACCCCTCTGGCAGAGCGAGCTCCGCGGCACACAATTTCCCACAAGGTCCTGGAAAGAGGCAGAGAAGTCATACTGAAGATAGAAAAATCAGGATAAGGCCAGGGAGAGAGAGAAAACATGGAAAGGTGGGGAGAAGAGGAAACAAAAAAAGCAAAGGCATGTGTGTGGAGGAAGGATTTCACCTCAAGGTGCCCCTAAAGTTGTTAGAAGAGCTGCTCTGATTTCACAGATGAAATTATACTTAAGTAGGGTGTCCTTTCTGTCTGTCTTGTTTGAATTAAATGGGCTGCCTATAAATGGCTTACAGCAGGGGCTTGCTTAGCTCCATAAAGAGAAAGTATAATGCATTGAACAATCAGTGCAAATCTTCAGCGAACCCTGGGGTGGGGGGCTGCAGCATTTCCTGGGACCAGGTCCCAGTCGTCTACTGCTCCAAAGTCAGGGCTGGGCGAGCCAAGGGTTTATATGGGAAAGTCAAAGGATCTTCTGTGAGTCATGAAGAAATGGAATTTGGTGGGTTTTACAGAGGTGTCGCTGGTTGCGACCCTTCTTGGGTATAGAGATCCAATAAAAATAACTTTCCTGCTTTTGTTCCACTTTTGAAAGTTCAATTTATAATTTGAGTATGTTTGAGTTTGCCTCATCAGCAGTCAAAATTCCACTCCTCTCTCTGGTAAATAATATATTAATAGAAAAATGTCTAGGTTGTGGCCTAAAAGTCTCAGACTTCAGAAGAGTCATAAATGCTGATTCCAGGGCTCTGCCCCAGGTGGTTCTGATGTGGAAGACCTGAAGACTCCACTTTGAACAGCACTGTAGTTCCTGGAGATGGTCAGTAAGGGAAAACCTTCTTTTAAGCCTGGTTTGCAAAATAAAATGCATGCACTGGGAAGCAGAAATGGGTAAATACTGGTGGAGTCCAGGCTCCTTGCAGATCTCTGGTGCCTTCTGGGGCAGGGTAGGGTGAGTGTGGGAAACTGAGCTTCTCTAACCTTGCTGAGGAATTGAAGAGTATGCCTGACCATATGAATTGTAGCTGAACCATCAAGGCCAAGAGGAGGTGCGGATAAAAGACGAGGAAGAAGAGAGAGTCAGTGTATGCCTAATGAAGAATAATAAAAAAAACGGACACTGGTGAAAACTTAATGCAACTGCTGATGCAAATTGGATGGCTGCTGGCTGTTTACTACAAGCAAGAAAATGTTAAGACAACTGTCACTTTAATACCATTTACAAAAAGATGAAAATCCACTGTAGTTTTGTGTCGCCACTCTTGGTGCTACCTGCATTCATTTTAATGTGTTTTTCTTCCTTCGCAACAATCAACTAGCTAGTTCTGTTTTTATGAATTAGTGTATTCCTTTGGATCTCGATTTCTTGTTTCCCCAGAGGGGCAGTGACAACAGAAGGTGAGCCAACAGCTGCCTTAGAGAAATGCGGGACTAGTGTTGACAGATATTCATATTCTTCAAGGGATTTCAGAAATTTCCATTTCTAGGTCATAGCTGCAGCTTTTCAAATGGTGGTTACATTTAAATTAAATTTAACAAAAAAATGTTGCACAGGCCAAAAAATAAGCCCAAGAGTAAGATCTTAGCCTCAGACCAACAACTTGTCATGTCTACTAATAGGCTGTGTTCCTTCAACATAAAAAAGGACTAGGACAATTCTGACCCCCTTTTTTTT
>JAQZBX010010617.1:0-44035 GCA_029593785.1 Cabassous unicinctus | reverse complement strand
AACCAATCCTGGGACCTTCCAGAGTGGGAGAGAGGCGCTCAATCTCTTGCGCCACCTCAGCTCCCTGGTCTGCTGTGTCTCTTATTGTCTCTCCTCTGTGTCTCTTTTTGTTGCGTCATCTTGCTGCACCAGCTCTCCTTGTGGGCCAGCACCCTGCACAGGTCAGCACTCCTGCACGGGTCAGCACTCTGCACGGGCCAGCTTGCTGCTTGGGCCAGCTTGCCTTTCACTCGGAGGCCCCAGGAATCAAACCTTGGACCTCCCACATGGTAGACGGGAGCCCATTCACTTGAGCCACATCCATTTCCCTCTCATTGTAGTTTTGATCTGCGTTTCCCTAATAGCTAGTGATGTAGAACATTCTTTCATTCTTTCATTCTTTTTGGCCATTTGTATTTCCTCTTTGGAAAAATGTCTATTCAAGTCGTTTGTCCATTTTTTAATTGAGCTGCTTGTCTATCGTTGTATGATCCCTTTATATAACATGGATATCAAACCCTTATTGGATGTGTGGTTTCCAAATAATTTCTCCCATTGAGTAGGCTGCCTTTTTATTTTCTTGACAAAGTCTTTTGAAGAACAAAAGTGTTTAATTTTTTTTTTAATTTTTAAAAATTTATTGAAGTATATCTCTCACACATAAACATATGTAAACAATAAGTGCATAGTAATAGCTGTGAACTTATAAAACAAACATACATAACATTATACAAGGGTTCTCATACCTCATCCTACCACCAATACCTTGCATTGTTGTGAAATGCTTTTAACTAATGATGAAAGAGCATCCTCAAAATATTACTACTAACCAAAGTATTTTCCCCAACCCACCCTATTATTTTTTTTTAATATTATTTATACATGAACATACATAAACAATAAGTGTATAGTAAAAGTTGTGAACTTACAAAGCAAACATGCATAACATCACACAGAGGTCCCAGACATCAACCCACCACCAATACCTTGCATTGTTGTGAGACATTTGTTACAAATTATGAAAGAATATTGTCAAAATCTTACTACTAATTATAATCCTTATCTTGCATTTGGTGTATTTTCCCCCCAACCCACTTATTATTATTTTGTAAATATATTTTTATGACAGAAATTGAAAACTTACAAAACAATGATGCACGTGTGCAGAATTCCCAAACAACACCCCTCTATCAACACACCACACTGTGGTGGAACATTTGTTACAGATTATGAGATAATATCATCAGATTATTACTAGGTCCATAGCGTACATTTGGCACACTTTTTCCATAGTCCCCTGTAATCAACACAGTACATCTTTGGCATAGATGCATGATTATTACAATATTACTGTTAACCACAGTCCATAGTTCACTACAGTTGTATTTTTCCCATGCTTCACCACTTTCCCACCACCCTGCAATAGTGATGTACATCTGCTCTAGCTCACAAAGGACATTCTTGCATCTGTACCATCAACCACAATTCTCATCCACCTCTGCGTTTGCTGTGTTATTCAGTCCCTAGGCTATTCTCTAGCTTTCTGTCAATTGGCATTTACATCCCTAGACTACCATTTTCAGCCACATCCCCATTTATAAACCAGCTGTTACTCACTATAATGTGTTACCATCAACTCTGTACATTTCCACACTTTTACAGTAAAGCTAATTATAACTTCTACATACATTAAACATCAGTAGTCCATCTCAGTCCTCCTCTTATCTCCTTTAAGAATCCACCACCTACCACCAGGTCTTGAAGATATTTTCCTACATTTTCTTCTAGAAGCTTTATGGTTCTTGGTTTTATATTTAGGTTTTTGATCCATTTTGAGTTAATTTTTGTATAAGGTGTGAGATAGGGGTCCTCTTGCCTTCTTTTGGCTATGGATATCCAGTTCTCTCAGCACCATTTGTTGAATGGACTGTTCTGCCTGAGCTGGGTGGATTTGACAGACTTGTCAAAAATCACTTGACCATGGATGTGAAGGTCTGTTTCTGAACCATCAGTTCAGTTCCATTGGTCTATGCGTCTGTCTTTATGGCAGTATCATGCTGTTTTTACCACTGTAGCTAGGTAAATATGATTTAAAGTCCGGAAATGGCAGTCCTCCAACTTTGCTTTTCCTTTTTAAGATGTTCTGGCTATTCAGGACTCCTTTCCCTTCCAAATAAATTTCATAATCGTGTTTTCCATTTATATAAAAAATGCTTGTGGAATTTTTATTGGGATTGCATTGAATCTGTATAGCAATTTGAGAAGAATTGATATCTTAGTGATACTTAGTTTTCCAATCCATGAGCATGGAATGTTCTTCAAATTATTTAGGTCTTCTTAAATTTCTTTTAACAATGAGTTGTTATTTTCTGAATACAAGTGCTTTACATCATCGGTTAAGTTTATTCCTGAATATTTGGGTTTTATCTGTCATACTTTATTTTCACCACTCTTTCGACACTTAGTTACTTTTTTTTTAAGATTTATTTTATTTATTTATCTCTCCCCACCCCCTCGTTGTTTTTCACTTGCTGTGTCTTTTCATCTTCCTTGTTTCTTTAGGAGGCACTGGGAGCCGAACCTGGGACCTCTGATGTGGGAGGGAAGTGCCTGACCATTTGAGCCACCTCCATTCCCTGCTTTTGCTGTATCCCTCATTCTGTTTTTCCTCCCCACATCTCTTGTTGCGCATCTTGTTGCATCAGCTTGCTGCACCTGCCCATCACGCCAGCTCGCTGTCTTCTTTTAGGAGGCACCGGGATCTGAACCAGTGACCTCCCATGTGGTAGGCGGGAGCCCAGTCACCTGAGCCACATCTGCTTCCCACTTTTAGTTACTTTTATTGATATAATCTTCATTTCTAAACTCTCTTCCAGGCCTCTCTCTCCTGTCTTTTCTTTTCAGGCTGTAGCACACCCTTTAGTATTTCCTGCAAAGTCGGTCTCTTGGTTACAAACTCTCTCAGTTTTGTTTATCTGTGAATGTTCTAAATTCGCCCTCATTTTTGAAAGACAATCTTGCCAGATATAAGATTCTTGGCTGGAAGTTTTTCTCTTGCAATATCTTAAATACATTATACCACTGTTTTCTTGCCTCCATGGTTTCGAATGAGAAATTGGCACTTAATCTTATTGGGTACCCTTTATATGTTATGCTTTGCTTTTCTCTTGTTGCTTTCAGAATTATCTCTTTGTCTTTGGCTTTTATTTTATTTTTTTTTAAATTTAACCCTCCCCCCTTGCTGCTTGTGCTAGCTGCGTCCATTTGCTGTGCGTTTTTCTGTGTCTGCTTGTCTCCCTTTGTTTCATCATCTTGCTGCACCAGCTCACTGTGCCACACAGGCTATCAGCTCACCACGTCATGTGGGCCATCAGCTCTCCGTGCTGTGGGGGCCAGTTTTGCCTTCACCAGGAAGCCCTGGGAATTGAACCTGGGGCCTCCCATATGGTAAACAGGAGCCCAGACACTTGAGACACATCCACTTCCTGTCTTTGGCACTTGACATTCTGATCAGTAAGTGTCTCAGAGTTGGTCTATTTGGATTTATTCAATGGGAGTACATTGTGCTTCTTGGACATGGATATCTATGTCCTTCAATAGGCTAGGGAAATTTTCTACCACTATTTCTTCAACTATTCCTTCTGCTCCTTTTCCCTTCTCAGACACCCATGACACGTATGTTTGCACATCTTTTGCTGTCATTTATTTATTTATTTATTTTTTAAGATTTATTTATTTACTTGATCCATTTTAAACCCCCCCTTCCCCATTTGCTGTTTTGTGTCCATTCGCTGGGCAATTCTCTGTGTCTGCTTCATCTCTTCTCATCCTTCTCCTCCAGTCTTCACCAGGATTCGATCCTGAAGACCTCCAATGTAGGAGAGAGGTGTTCTAGCCACCTGCGCCACCTCGGCTCCTGGTTTTTGGAGCTTTCAGAGCATCTTGTCTTGTCTCTCTCCTTTTTACGTCATCATCTTGCTGCATGGCTCCCGAGGCCTGGCAGCTCACCAGCACACAGAGCCTGGCAGCCCATGCACCTTCTATATATATATATTTATTTATTTTACCGGGAGGTCCCGGGGATCAAACCCAGGTCCCTCCATATGGCAGATGGACGCCCAACCATTTGAGCCACATCTTGCTGTCATTTAGTTCCCTGAGACCTTGTTCAATTTTTTCCATTCTTTTCTTCATCTGTTCTTTTGTATGTTTGCTTTCAGAAGCCATTTCTTCAAGCTCATCAATGCATTCTTCTGCCTTCTCAAGTCTGCTATTATATGATTCCAGTGTATTTTTATTTCATTTATTTGTACCTTTCATTCTCATAAGATCTGCTATTTTTCTATGTATGTTTTCAAATTCTTCTTTGTGCTCATCCAATGTCTTCTTAATTTCCTTAATCTCTTTAGCCATCTCATTGCATTTATTAAGGAGATTTGTTTGAACACTTATGATTGTCGTCTCACCTCCTTTATGTCATCTGGAGTCTTATCTTCTTCCTTTAACTGGGCCATATCTTCCTGTTTCTTGGTGTGGATTGTAATTTTTTGTTGGTGTGTTGGCATCTAGCTTACTAGAGTATTCTGGGTGCAATGTCTCTCGTTAGTTTAGAGCTTTCTTGCCCTTTCTCCCTTGCTGGTTGTGTAGTAGAAGCCAAGGATGTAGTTGGTGCTGTAAGCTGTGGAGGCTCAAGCTGCCTTCATTGCCTCAGGGACTGATGAAGCTTCTCCCAACTTTCTCCTTTGCCAGGGGTAGGGACAGAGCCATGTGTAATAATCCAAGTCGTGCAGGCCTAGACTGTAGTTGCCCACAGAAACTGATGAAGCTTCACGCCCTTTTCTCCCCTGTCTGGGGCAGGGATGGTGCTGCAGGTGTGGGCAGCAGGTCGTGTCGTGTGGGTCCAAAATAACTGCAGTTGCCCCAGTTGACTTCCAACTATTCAGTCTGTGCTGGCCGAATGTACCTGCAGTTACCTGGAGAGGCTGTTTCAGGTCCCACCAGCTTCTTCCCTGCTAGAAGTGGGACTGAAGCCTAGGCTAGGGCTGCAGGCCAATCTGGGTGAAAGAAACTGGTCTCTACCATCACTGCAATTTTCAGTCAGCCCCGCTTCCCCTCATGCTGGGGGCAGTGTTAAAATGGCAGCTACCGGCCTCTTTCCAACTTGGACAGTCTCAAACTTTAGCTGTTCTTAGGGTTATTCTTTAGCCAGCCGAATTTGCTAATCAGTAGCTGAAGTCAGTAGCCAACCGTCTTTTCCACCCCTGTTTTTGGGAAATGGCGCTTCCAACTCCAGTCACAGAATAGCTCCTGAGGTGGCTTGCACCACCAGAGTAGGATGATCGCCAGCCTCCATGGCATGGCCTGAATTTTCCCGGAGAGCTGGTGCAGGTCTCCCCAGCTTCCTCCCTGCTGGAGGTGGGGCTGGGGCTTATGCTAGAGCTGCAATCTGATCTCTATGGAAAGAAGCCGGTCCCTATCAGCACTGTGATTTTCAGTCTGCCCTGCTTCCCCTCATGCCAGGGGCGGAGTTAAAATGGCCGCTATCGGCCTCTTTCTGACTCAGACAGGTTCAAACTTTAGCTGTTCTTAGGATTATACTTTAGCTTGCCAAATTCACTAATCAGTAGCTGAAGTTGGTGCCCAACCATCTCTTCCTCCCCCATTTTTGGGAAGTGGAGCTTCCAATTCCAGCCGTGGAATAGCTCTGGAGGCAGCCCATGCCACCAGTGGAGGATGGGCACTGGCCTCTGGGGTGTGGAGTGCTCCACTCACGAATCTTCTCTGCAGATAGACAGTCTCCTCCTTCCATTCTTTCAAGGATGTTGCAGGATGCTCTTCTGGTCTCCTGGGGCCCCCAAACAGGCGCTTCAGATAGCTCTGGGTGACCACCAACTGCCCTGTAGCATGAGCTGACTCCAGGAGCTCCTGACTCTGCCGCTATCTTGCTGGTTGTCTAAAAGTGTTTAATTTTTAAAAAATATTTTAATATTCTTTATTTTCTCTTTATTTTTAAAGAAGTTTTAGATTACATAAAAGTTACACTGAAAATATAGGGGATTCCCATATACCCCACCCCTCCCCCTCTCATATTTTCCTCTATTAATAGCATCTTTCATTAGTGTGGTACATTTGTTACAATTGATGAACAAATATTGAAGCACAATGCTACTAACCATGGTCTATAGTTTACATTATAGTTTATATTTTGCACCGAACAATATTATAGGTTTTGACAAAATGTATAATGGCCTGATTCCGTCATTAATATTTTGCAGAACAATTCCAGTGTCCCCAAAATGCCCCATGTTACACCTATTCTTCCCTCTCCCTCCTCTCGGAACCTCTGGTGACCACTGTCTTTATATCAATGTTACAAGTTCTTCCATGGCTAGAATAATAATAAGCTTACTTTGGTCCATAGTTGCATTCCCTCATGTTTGTTATTCCTCAGTTTTGAGGATTTGGGGAAGATGATGCCCACTCTGCTTGTAATTGAGAGGGGGCTTAGAGCCCATGGGGCAGATAGATGGAACTGTTGTGCTTGCAGTTATAGATATTGTTTTTTTGGCATGGGTGTTGTCCATTATCATCATTTTGTTTGTTGTCTTGGGTGAGTCTGATGAACTGGAGAGTGGTAGTTGTTGGCTGTAACTCTGCTGAGATTCAGGGCTCAACTGACATATGAACAGACTGAAGATTTAAGTCTTTGAAAGTATTTTATATTGAGGTGGTCCCATTTATCTATTTTTTTTCTTTCATTGCTCATGCTTTGTGTATAAGATTTAAGAAACTATCGTCTACCTCAAGATCCTAAAGATGTTTCCCTACATTTTCTTCTAGGAGTTTTATGGCTGTAGCTTTTATATTTAGGCCCTTGGTCCATTTTGAGTTAATTTTTATATAAGGTGTGAGGTAGGGGTTCTCTTTCTTTCTTTTGGATATGGATAACCAGAAATTTCTCCCAGCACCATTTGTTGAATAGACTGTCTGGCTCAGCTGACAGCCTTGTCAGCAGGTGTAACTCAGTGAGTGGTTGAGTGCCTGTTTCACATGTACAAGGTCTGAGTTTATTCCCTGGTACCTCATAAATTTTTTTTTTTTTAAATCGTGGCTGTGAGAGTCTGTTTCTGAGTTCTTGATTCAGTTTCATTGGTCAATATGTCTATCTTTATGCTAGTGCCATGCTGTTTTTACCACTGTAGCATGTAATATACTTTAAAGTCAGGAAGTGAGAGTCTTCCAACTTTGTTCTTCTTTTTAAGTCATTTTTGGCTATTTGCGGCCCCTTACCCTTCCAAATAAATTTGATAATTGGGTTTTCCATTTCTGTAAAAATGGCTGTTGGAATTTTTATTGGGATTGCACTGAATCTGTAAATCAGTTTTGATAGACTTGACAGCTTAATGATATTTATTCTTCCAATCCATGAACACAGAATATCCTTCCATTTATTTAGGTCTTCTTTGTTTTATTTTGCAATATATTGTAGTTTCCTTTATGTCCTTGGTTAAGTTTATTCCTAAATATTTGATTCTTTTAGTCATTATTATAAGTGGAATTTTTTTCCTGACTTCCTCTTCAGATTACTTATTTGTAGTATATAGAAACACTACTGATATTTGCGTATTAATCTTGTATCCTGTCACTTTGCTGAACTCATCTATTAGTTTTGGGGGCTTTGTTGTCAATTTTTCAGGATTTTCTAGGTATAGGATCATATAATCAGGAATAAAGTTTTACTTCTTTCTTTCTCATTTGGTTTTCTTTTATTTCTTTTTCTTGCCTAATTGCTCTAGCTAGAACTTCTAGCACAATATTAAATAACAGTGGTGACAGTGGGCATCCATGTCTTGTTCCAGATCTCAGTGGGAAAGCTTTCAGTCTTTCACCATTGAGTACAATGTTAGCTGTGGATTTTTCATATATGTACTTTACCATGTTGAGAAAGTATCCTTCTATTCCTATCTTTCAGAGTGTTTTTTTTTATCAAGAAATGTCAAATGCCTTTTCTGTGTCAATTGCACAGAAATTTTTTCTTCTTCAATTTATTAATGTGGTATATTACACTATTTGATTTCCTTGTGTTGAACCACCGTTGCATACCTGGGATACAACTCACTTGATTGTGGTATATAGTTCTTTTAATGTGCTTTTAGATTTTGTTTGAAAGTATTTTGTTGAGGATTTTTACAGAACAGTAAAGCAAGAAATAAAAGCTATAATGAATGGAAGGGAAAAATTAACTGTCATTATTTGCAATTTTGGTTAATCCCAAGACAGACCCTCACAGGAAGACACTTGCTTTATGACAAAAGTGGCACTTTAGAGCAGTGGGGAAAAGAGGACAGCCTTTCCAATAAATGGTGCTGGGATAATTGGAATCTATGTGAAAAGAAGTAATTTGTCCAAGGTGTCCTGCCCACCTCCCAAAGCAGTGGTGGGCAACAGAGCCCAAAAGTTATGGAAGTGGTTAGGGGACCAGTAAGTCCTGTGAGCACCTGTGGAGAGAGGCTGTGAGGCAATTACTGCCTTCCAAATAAGCAGAGTGGCCTTGTCATCCCATGGACTAAAAGCCCCTGGTGGCTCCCTCTCCTCGCTCATAAAGTGCAGCTGACACCTGAGCACCAAATCCCTCCAGACAGACATGGCCCTCTGTTGGCTACAGACTGCTGGGGACCAAGGTATGGCAATGGGACTGGAGCAGGAGGCTGGTGTGGCAGCACAGTTGCTCAGGGCTATAGCATTTTCCCAGAACACCATGAGGTCCCTGCTCCATTGTAGTCTGCCCCAGGCAGTGCTTGGGAGAAAGCAAGAGCTAAGTTAACAGACCCAGGGACAAGTTTTGTGTTTCAGTTTTAAGCTGGACTTTGTGGTTTTGCACCTTCAGTCCAGGAGGTGAGGCAGTCTAAAGGAGGAAAAGGAACAGGGCCTTCCAGGAAGGCTTGCACAAAAGACCTTAGTTCGCTGTGGAGTCCAGGCCATGCCCTTTGGGGTCTCTCAGGGCTGCCTGGGGCTGCCCTCACTTCCTCCTCTCCTCCTCTGTGTTTTCTGGATTGACAAAGAAGACCTTTGTTCCTGGCCTTGAGGCCTCAGGGGAGGATGGGAGTGCTGATTTAGGTACCCCAGCAGCAACCTCAGACAGGTAGGGGGCTGGAGGAATACAACACCTCGACACCCCAAGGAGTTTCCTTAGAACCACTAGCTGGCAGCCCCGAAGTCCCTCATAGCCTCCCCACCACTACTTTCTAGATTGGGAACAGAGAGAGGTAATCTGGCCTAGGTTACCCAGAGAGTCAACCGCAGTCTCCCCCAGAGCTTCCTCTGCTGCCTGCGTCCCCAAAGGCAAGTTGTCCCCAGCAGTGCATCCTCACCTCAGGGTAGGTGAGGGGACAGGGAAGGGCCCAGCAGGCTAAGTTTCCCATGAAGAAAAACCCCGGAAGAGTCTCCTGGAGGTTATGGGCAGTGAACCTGCAGAATAGGGCAGCCCAAGATGGGGAGAGTGCCCAGAGGCCTCAGGAAGGCAGTAGGGCAGAGTCCATCAGCCAAACAACCCACAGCTGCGGAGCCCAGGGCCTGTGAGGGACCAGGTGGGGCCACAGCATCGCAGCCAGAGGCAGAGATTCAGAACTGGTAGAAACAGCCCAGGCTGGTGTCAGAGATGCATTGCCTAACAGACAAATTATATTAGTCACGGTGGATATTTCTTATGTTCTCAGCATGCAGTTCTTCTCTCCCCATTCTATGACCTCATTTGATGAGGCCAGTGTCTATCCAAAGCAATCCACAGGAAACACAAATCCCTGAGGTCTGGAGTCTGATGAGGTTAAACCCAATGGCCTCCTTTTTAGGGCTCTTAGTTCAGCTTGTCTAAATGTCATGAGTCATCAGACCCAAAGCGCTCTGGCTTCATTTAGGAAAATGCCTTTATCTGGGAAGGTTTGGGGAGATTAGGGGTTGGTGTGGTGACCGCCCTTTTTTGGGGAGAGGGTGTGTGGTGTGGGGAGGAGAGGTGCCAAGAAGAGAAAGGGGAGGGGGCTGACTGAGCATGAGTCCAGGCCTCAGCAGAGCTGTCTGTCTCTTCCTGCCCCTCTGTGTCCCCTCGGCCTTGGGACAGATCTGTGTCAGGCTCTCTTGGACACCAGGTGTTGTCTCAGGGCAGGGATGGGGTCAAGGAAGTGGACTGAGGGAGCCACACTATCTGTGAACCGGGACTGGGTTGAGCTCTCCAGGGTGATGCTTCTGGAGGCAGAAAACATCTTCAGACCCACATGGGTCCTCAGCACCCAAGGGCCTCCTTGCATCCTCATGGAAGATTTCGGGGGTGCGGTAACCTCTCCCACATGTCTCCTAGGCAGAGGAAGCGCTGATGTTTCTGGCATTGGGAGCTGCTGCTGCCAAGTATTGCAAGATCCCCAAGCCCTCTAAAACTGCAAAGGGAAAGGAAAACAAAACCCCCTAAAACCCCATGTGATCTCACTTGAGAGATGCTCTTGGGTTCAGCCCTGGCCTACATGGTTCTTCTCTTGGCAATGCTGCTGAGCCTAGGCTCTGAATGAGGGCCATGTCTTCCTGGGGCTGGGAGCAGGGTGCCACTCAGCTCCTCAGCCTCCAGTTCTCACAGATTTGTGGAGGGAGGACTGATGAGGCTGGACGAGTGGCTGGGTGATGGGCCAGTAGCCAGAGTCATGTGACTTACCTGGGCCATAGTGGGTATTATCATCATAATGATCAACACAGAGTCCAGCCTGCAGTCTCCCACCTTCACCCCAGGCATGCCCTTGGTGAAGCTGGGGCTAGAGAGCTGAGGCCTTGGAGCTGGCCTGTCTCCAAAGCTGCTGTCATCAGAGTTGACCACAGTCACCATGGCCACAGCAATAGGCTACCTTCATAGGCAATGGCCGACAGCCCTTGGCTGGATAACCTCAGGTGGCTCACTCTGTCCAAGGCTTCCAGTACAGGAAGCTCCAGCTGGCTGGGCCCCCTGCACTTGAACAGAGTAGGGGCAGGGCTGGGCACACTGCCCTTGGCATCTCACCAGATAAATTCAGGGGTGGAGGTATGTACTTTTGCTGTTTATGACCTGGCACCCACCCTGCCTCTGGCACAGGCTACCCAGTGGGCCCAGATCCAGGAACACCTGCTGATGGTCCAGCACTCACATCTGGCCCAGAAATGATCTACCACAGCTCTAGGTTCTGGTCTGTGTCAAAACCCAAATGCCAGGACCTCCGTTTACAACAGGCTCCTGGACTCTGGAGCCAAAGATCCATGGGTAAGGGGGTCCCCTCATTTCCTCCTGAACTCATGCTCTTCACAGGGCCTCAATCAGGTGCCCTGGGCCAATCCTGCCCCTCCAGAGTCAAAGTACAGTGCTTCCCCCACCCCCATTCTTTCTAGTCTTTAACATCTTTATTATACAAGTGTAACAGGCATAAATGTTCCACTGCACTCAGGAAAGAGTAATAAGAACTAGCACATCTTAATTTTTCTAAGTCTGAGAGAATTGCTAGATGATCCCCAGTCCATGCTGGGCTTCCTGTCCAGCCTCCGTGGGCATCTCCACAGCCCCGTCATGTCCTATCACATGTGACCACGTACAGGCCTCCACCATCCCACCATGGGAGGAAACCCCCATCTACCCTCCAAACCTGGGGGCATCTCCCTAGGGGCATCTGTTGGGGAAGTCCCAGCACATGCTCAGCGGCCATCTCCCAGCCAGCCATCGCAATCCCCCACCTCCACCTCCTTTTCTATTGTGATTCCGTTTCACATTTCCATCTGCTTTCATTCCCCAACCTAAGGTAGATGTTAAGTCTAATGAAAAGGTCAGACCAGACCTTAAACCAGAAAACCTGGAACAAGCAGCCCCAGGTGTTTACCAAGGCAGGAATTCTCAGTGGCAGGTCCCCTCCTCGTGGGGTGGATACATACTTTATGCTTAAACAGCACAGGGTCTTTCTCCTCCCACTGAACCACTGACCCTGACCCAAGCAGTTTGGCCTCCCCAGAAGACGGGCCATGATAGGATCTCTGCCCCTGCTCTTTTGGACTCTTTGTACTGTTATTTGCTGAAAGTTCCTGTTGTGCCTGAGTTTGTGTTCCTAGGACACACTGTGTAGCAATTCGCTCCCCGGGGGACAATCCAGCTTGTGCCCTCAAAGAGGCTGACACTCTTAACAAAGGCCTGGCTGAGTGGTCATCAGGCAGCCCGGGCACACGAAACCATGGTTAACCCTCCTTGGAGCAAGGGTACTCAGAACAGGAGCCTGGTTGCGTGGCCTGTGCAGAGCAGGGGACTCATCTCATTCTTACTGCTCGTGCATCTGCTCCCACAAACAAAGAGTAATTTCTGCACTAAATTATTCATACAGTTCTCCAGCAAACATGGAACTACCACTCTGTAGCTTGCTTTTTTTCCTTAGACCCCTATCCAGTCAATAAAAATAGGCCCATGTCATCACTCCCAACGGTTGCATAGCATTTCACTGTTTGGATGTCCCTCGTTTTATTTAGCACAGTTCCCCGCTGACAGTGGCATCTAATTTTCCAGTGTTACAGACAGCATTCGGGTAAGCATCGCTGCACAGACATCTTGGTGCATGGATTTGGTTGTTTTCTAACAGATAAATTCCTAGAAGCTGAACTGTGGGTCAAAGCATAGGTCCACATTTAAAATTTTTATACCATATTTATTGTTCTACCTCCCACTCCGGAAAGGTCATACCAATGTAGCAGCATGAGGGTGGTGGCTTACCCATTCTCACCAACACTGAACCACAGTCCCATCTCTCCAGTGTCACTCCCACCCTCCAAAGCCCAGGGTCTAACAAAGAAGTCAGGCTCTCCCTCCTGAAACCAGGGGAACTTCCTCCTCATTGAGACAGACCTCAATCTAAGTGCCCCTCCTCCTTCTCCTCCTCAGCTGTAATCTGGCCCCAGCCTGCCATTTCTTCCTTTAAAAGCCTCCAATTCTGGAGAGCAGATGGAGCTCAGTGGTTGAGTGCCTGCCTCCCATGTACAAGGTCCTGGGTTTAACCCCTGGTACCTCCTAAAAAAAAAAAAAAAAGGCTCCAACTCAACCTCTAGCTTCAGCCAACAGTGAGACCCAAGTGGGCACTCTTTGTGGGCTTTGGGAATAAGGGCCTCCTGGTGCCCCAGTCCTGAGATCCTCCCTAAGTCCAGGCTCCACCTTGTCCATCCAAGTCCCACTTGGTTAAGGGGTAGTTGTGCCTATGTCCTAACACTGCCACAGGCTAGCCACCTCAGGAAGGGACAATATTTGTCTTAGAAAAAGATAGCACCTGACGAGCCAGGCTGGATTAACAAACTGAATCCAACAGCACATTAAAAGAATTATACACCATGATCAAGTGGGATTTATCCCAGATATGCAAGGGTGGTTCGACATAAGAAAATCAAATAATGTAATATACCATATTAATAGAACAAAGGGGAAAAGTCACATGATCATCATAATTGATGCAGAAAAGGCATTTGACAAAATCTTCTTGATAAAAACACTCAGAAAACTAGGAATAGGAAACTTTCTCAATATGATAAAGGGCATATATGAAAAACCCACTGCTATCACGACACCCAGTGGTGAAAGACTGAAAGCTTTCCCCCTAAAATCAGGAAAAAAACAAGGATGCCCACTGTCACTACTGTTATTCAATGTTATACTGGAAGTTCTAGCCAGAACAACTAGGCAAGAAAACGAAATAAAAAGGCATTTAAATTGGAAAAGTAAAACTTTCCCTGTCTGCAGATGACATAATCCTATATATAGAAAATCCTGAAAAATCCACAACAAAGCTACTAGAACTAATCTAATAAACTAACTCAGCAAAGTTGCAGGGCACAAGATCAACACACAAAAATCAGTAGTGTTTCTATAGCAGTAATGAACAATCTGAAGAGGAAATTAAGGGAAAATTTCCATTTTCAATAACAACTGGAAGAATTAAATATCCTGGAATAAATTGAACCAAAGCTGTAAAGGACTTTGTGGTGGTTTGTGGCTGTATGTGCCCCAGAAAAACATGTTCTTAAATCTAATCCCTTCCTGTGGGTGTGGACCCATTGTAAGTATGACCTTTTGATGAGACTACTTCAGTTAAGGTGTGACCCACCTCATTTAGGATGGGTCTTAATCCTATTACTGGAGAACTTTATAAGAGAATGAAATCCAAACAAAGAGAGAGAAAGCCATGGAAGCAAGAAGCTGAAATCAACAAAACCCAGAAAAGAAGGGAGAGATCAGGAGATGCCACTATGTGTTTTGCCATGTGGCAGAGGAGCCAATGCTTACCAGCAGCCAGTCTTTGGGAAGAAAGCATCACCTTGACGATGGCTTGATTTGGACATTTTTGCAGCCTCAAAACTGTAAGCCCTAAAATTCCCATTGTTTAAGCCAAACCATTTCATGGTATTTGCTGGAGCAGCCCAGGAAACTAAAACCGACTTGTACATGGAAAACTACAAAACATTGCTGAAGGAAATTAAAGACAAATAAATGTAAAGACATTCTCTGTTCATGGATTGGAAGACTAAATATTGTTAAGATGTAAATTCTACCCAAAGCAATTTACAGATTCAAAGCAATCTCAATCAAAATTCCAATAGCCTTCTTTGCAGAAATGGAAAAGCCAGTCATCAAATTTATATGGAAGGTGGGAACGGATGTGGCTCAAGTGGTTGAGTGCCTGCCTCCCACATGGGCGGTCCTGGGTTTGGTTCCTGGTGCCTCTTGAAAGGACAGGGACAAACAAAAAACAAAACAAAACAAAAACTCAGGGAAGCCAATGTGGCTTGGTAGTTGAGTGCCGGCTTCCCACATATGAGGTACTGGGTGCAATCCAGAAAAATTTTATGAAAGGTAGGGGGACCCAAATAGCCAAAGTCATCTTAGAAAAGAAGAACAAAGTTGGAAGACTCACATTTTCTGATTTTAAAACTTATTTCAAAGCTACAGTAACCAAAACAGCATGGTACTGGCACAAAGACAGCTATGTAGACCAATGGAATCACATTGAGAATTCATACTAATGTGAACCATAGAATATAGTTAACAGTAATATCTTAATATTCTTTCATCAATTGTAACTTACCGATGCTAAGTGCCAATAATTGGGGGGTATAGAGAAAGGGGTTTTTCTTTTTGGAGCAATGAAAATGTTCTAAAATTGATTGGGGTGATGAACGCACAACTCTGTGATTATACTGAGAGCCACTGGTTATAGACTTTGGAAGGATTATATGGTGTGTGAAGAAAAATAAATAAATGGTGCTGGGAAACTGGATCTCCATATGCAAAAGAAGGAAGGTAGACCCCTACTTCACATCATATACAAAGATTAACTCAAAATGGATTAAAGACCTAAATATAAGAACCAAAACTATGAAATGCCTAGAAGAAAACATAGGGAAGGATCTTTAGAACCTTGTGTCAGGCAATGGTTTCATAGGCTTTATGTTAAAAGAACAAGCAACAAAAGAAAAAAATAGAAAAATGGGATGCCATCAAAATTAAAATTTTTTGTACATCAAAGGACCTCATCATGAAAGTAAGAAAGACATATAGGATGGGAGAAAATATTTAGAAACCACATATCTGATAAGGGTTTAATATCCAGAATATATAAAGAAATCCTACAACTCAACAACAAAAAGACAAACAACCCAATTTAAAAGTGGGCAAAAGATTTGAATAGACATTCCTGCAACAAAGATATACAAATGGCCAAAAAGCACATGAAAAGATGCTCAACATCATTAGCCATTAGGGAAATGCAAATCAAAACCACAATGAGATGGAAGCAGATATAGCTCAAGGGGTTGTACACCTGCTTCCCATGTACGAGGTCCTGGGTTTGATCCCCAGTACTTCCTAAAAACAAACAAACAAAAACTCAGCTCTCATTGGAGAATGGATATAGCTCAGCGGTTGAGTGCCTGCTTCCCATGTACAAGGTCCTGGGTTCAATCCCCAGTACTCCCTGAAAAAAAACAAAACAACAACAATGAAAAAACACCATAATGAGATATGATATCATGCCCACTAGAATGGCTACTATTAAAAAAAAAAAAAAAACAGAAAATTACAAGTGTTGGAAAAGATGTGGAGAAATAGAAACACTTGTTCATTGTTGGTAGGAATGTAAAACGGTGCAGCTGCTGTGGAAAACAGTTTGGTGGGTCCTCAGAAAGCTAAGTATAGAATTACCATATGACCTAGCAATCTTAGTTCTCTGTATACACCTAAAAGAATTGAAAGCAGTGACACAAGCAGAAATTTGCACACCGATGTCCTTATAGCATTATGCACAATTGCCAAAAGATGGAAGTAACCCAAGTGTCCATTGACAGATAAATTGATAAGCAAATGTAGTATACCTATATAATGGAATATTATTTAAGCTTAAAAAGGAATGAATTTCTGATACATGCTACTACATGGATGAAACATAGATATCATGTTGAGTAAAAATAAGTAAAACAAAAAGACAATTATTGTATGACCTCACGTAAATGGAATAATTAGAATAAGCAAATTCATATTGTCAGAAACTAGAATATAGGTCACCAGGGGCCAGTGTGGGGGTAGGGAATGGGGATTTATTGATTGGTACAGAGTTTCTGTTTGGGGTGAGGAAATGTTTTAGTAATGGATGAAGGTGATGGTAGCACAACATTATGAATGTAATTAACACCACTGAATTGTATATTTGAAAGTGGTTAAAATGGGAAATTTTAGGTTGTATATATGTTACCAGAATAAAAAAATTTAAAAATACAATGCATTCTAATGTGAACTGTGGACTACAGTTAATAGTGTAATTATAATAACATTGTGTCATCAACTGTAACAAAGGTGCTACACTAATGCAGTGTTGATAATAGGAAAAACTGTGTATTAGTCAGCCAAAGGGGTGCTGATGCAAAATGCCAGAAATTGGTTGGTTTTTATAAAGAGTATTTATTTGGGGTGGAAGCTTACAGTTACCAGGCCATAAAGCATACGTTACTTCCCTCACCAAAGTCCATTGCCACGTGTTGGAGCAAGATGGCTGCCAACATCTGCGAGGGTTCAGGCTTCTTGGGTTCCTCTCTTCCCGGGGCTCTCTTTCTCTCTGGGCTCAGCTCCTCTGTTTCCTCCACAAGGTCAGCTGTAGACTACGAGGCTTTCTAGGCTTTGCCTCTCTCCACAAGGCCAGCTGTGAACTGTCAGGCGGACGGCTTGTCTCTTCCAGGGACCTTCTCTCCTTCCTCATGAACGAGCTCCTCTGTGTGCTTATTTCCCCAGGCTCCAGCATTAAAACTCAGCATCAGAACTCCAACACCAAAACTCCAACTCTGTCCTTTGCCATGTCTTTTATCTTTGAGACCCCACCCACCAAAGGGAGGGGCTCAATGCCCTACTGACGTGGCCCAATCAAAGCCCTAATCATAACTTAATCATGCCCAGATGAACAGACCAGTTTACAAGCATGATCCAATATCTATTTTTGGAATTCATAACTATATCAAACTGCTACAAACTGTGTGTGTTCTTTCTGCATGTTTTTTCTGTTAACCCACAACTTCTCTAATAAAAACACCCCTCCCCCCCCACACACACACATATAAAGGTTGGAACCATGAACAATGGGACAACTGCACCTGAATTTAAATCTTTAGGCCAAGAGGTCCATAAACCTGAAAAGACTGCAGCTTCTGCCTACCCACCCTCAATTTGTAATTCAAAATAAAACAATTCTAAACTTAAAAGTAAACTGATTTTACCAACCAAACCACAGAACTGTACAACACAATAAGCCCTAATGTAAATTGTGGACTACAGTTAATAGTATAATTATAATAACATTGTTTCATCAATTGTAACGAAAGTACCACACTGATGGAAACTGTTAATAATAGGGAAAACTGTGTGTATGGGGGTGGTATATGGGAACTCTGTACTTTCTGCATGTTTTTCTGTAAACCTACAGCTTCTCTAATTAGGAAACAAAAAGGGGTGTGGTGTGTGTGTAAAAGCAAGCTCGGAATCCAGCAACCAAGCTGAGTACTCATAATTCCTTGATCCCCAGGTGGCACATACCACATGGCCAGCCCATGTCTCACTCTCAGCATCTCCAGGTGGGTCCTGGGACTATCCACCCTACTCTGCCACCTCCCAAGCATGAGGAGGTGGAGACTTGGCCGCCAGAAGCATTCTTACGGTCAGGAAATCCCAGGCTGCTTTGTCTCAGAGCAGATGCTCCAGCTGAAGGGAACGCGGCTGGCTCCTACACTCTCCTTAATCCTACCTCCTTCCCCTTCCTTCTCCCAGAGCTGAGCAGAGGCTCAGGCCCCTCCCCTCCTGGGCTTCACCCTCAGGTCCTATGGACACCCTGGAACCTGCTTAGTTTGGTAGGGGATGATCAGGAGGCCTGAGATTTGGGAGCCTATGGGAAAAGCAGGTGAGAGAAAAAGAGAGAGAGGAATAGAGACAAAGAAGTGCTTCAGAAGGTCAGCAACCATACCGGAGAGGAAGAGTCTGCCCTGAGCACAGAGGATAATCAGGCAGGAGAGAGATGGCAGCAGCAATGAGATCCCAGATAGAGCTTTAACAGTTTACCTTCACGGAAGGGAGGGGTGCAGGCAGGGGTGATCCTACTGTTTTTACAAATGAAGACCCAGAAAAACTGACTGGCTAACTCAAGATCACATGAAGAAAACTCAAGACCAGGGCACTTCCCACTGGGGGAAGGGCAGGAGTATGGGGAGACAAAGGGGGGCTTCTGAGAAGAGGTCATAAAACAGAAGTGCAAACCAAGGCCCAGAGAGGGGGACCAATGTGCCCAGAGTCACACAGCAAGTGGGAAGGCAGAGCCAGAAGTCATGATCATTGTATGTCTTCCTGGGCTCCCTGCACATGCTGCGCCCAAAACACCGTGACATCCTTGTGCCCTATCCATTTGGTGACTCTAGTGCGCATCTTGCTCAAGTACAGATGCTTTGGAAGCCATGTTCCTCTGGTCTCTAGTCTGTTGACCCCATCACACCTATGACAACCATGTCCAGGTCCTGAAGCCCAGTCTAAGGCAGCAGCACCATGTTTCCTGCCTGGTGTCTCTGCCAGAGAACGAAATAAGGCTTATATGGCCTGACAAGCTCAGACAGACAAACCTCATTTCCTCTCTGACAGGATAAGAAGTTCTAGTTACAAGAAACTTGTCCTAAGGAATGTCCGAATTTCCATCTCCTGGAAGGAGCAAGAGGAGGGGATCCCAGGAGTGTGATATACATTTGGTAACACTTAGAATTTGGTAATCTCACTTCTACATTCTCTCTCCAGACCTCCCCATACTCAGCTTCCCTCTGTCGCCAGCAGGGAACATCCCTTGCCTGGAGAGTTTCCTTCATGTACCTCCATGGGCACCAACCTACAGCCCACCTCCAAAGGGTATGTGTGGGTTAGTGATTTGGCACCCAGGCCAAATTCTCCCATGGGAAAGAGATACTATGGCGGGGGGTGCTGGTGCCTACTATGAATAAATCCACACTCATGATTACTGGGCTCTGCCTGGCTCACACTTGCTTCTGAATCCTGTGTGAAGTGGGAGATGAAAGACCTTGCAGAGAAGGTGCCTTACAGAGAAAGAGTCAAGCTCTCTTCCTCTTGCCTCCCTCCCTTCTTGGCTCCTTGGAGCCTACCAAAGGGCTTCAAGCCTCCTCCCTTCCCAAGACTGCCATTCCAAACTCATTTGCTCAGGGGATGGGAAGGTGGGTGGTGAGGAAACCACAGGCAAGGTCCCAGCTGTCTCTGGAAGAGGGGCGGTCACTTACCTTGAGGTTCACCCACCCAGCTGCCACAGAGTTAAGTCCCAGATGTGCCCTGGAAGAGGAAAAGGGAAGGTCCCCACTTGGGCGTGTGCCTATGTACATCTGTGTAATGCATACACAGCAGCCTGTGAGTACACGTCAACGCATGTGCCCATATATTTTTTTTATGTTTTAACTAACATTTATAACACCTATATGCTTATTTTGAGCCAGGCATGTTCTAAGTACTTTAGAAGTATTAACCTGCTTAATCTTCATGACAACCTTACGAAATAGGTACTGTTATTATCCTCATTACACATATGAAGAAACTGAGGCACAGAGAGGTTAAGTCATTTGCCCAACAACACAGAACTAGTAAAAGGCAGAGACAGGATTTGAACCCAGGCATTCTAGCCGCTCACAGTCACATCAGGTGCTACACGTTAGTGTGCACACGTCTGGGTGGATACACATTGTCTCTGGGGAGGAAAGGGTGAAGCTACCTTTCTTTTGCTTGCATACTCCACTTAACCCAGACCCTAGAGCCTGCAAAGCCCTGTAAGGCAGCACTTTTCCCAGAGAACCAGAGTGCACCTGTCTGAAGGTCAGATTGAGCTCCAGGCCACCTCTGCTCAGGCCTGAGGCCACCAGGATCCACTCACATGGATAGATGGAGACAGCTAGGTAGCTCTGGGATAGCTACAAGGGGCTGCCCTTTACCTCCTGTTTCCCAGTCGGCCTCCACATTCGCAGTTCTACCCCGGCTGGGTGTGCGGCGCCCTCAGCCTGGACAGCAGGGACACTGGTCTGTTTCTTCAGGAGTGGCCAGCTCAACCTAACCAATGTGCAGGAGGCACCAGGAGGAGGACGGGGGTACTTGCGGACACGAGTACCTGGGTCACAATTGGAGCACCTGGTTACATTTCCTGGGGCCGATAAGAACCCTTATTTTGGATGACATCATTTAAGTTACTCTGTGGACACCTTGTGAAAATGGCTCTAAGAACTAGCTCAGAACTATTCTGGCGTTTGTTGAAAATAGCAGAATATGGCCAGCAAACTGCTAGGGAAGCTATGAGGTAGTGAGGACCTGTGAGGCGTCAGGCACTGTTTTAGATCTTCTGTATGCCTCAAATCTCTGTCATCCCCCTTTTATAGATGAGGAAAGAAGGCTCAGACTAGGGAGATGGGTGATTCCAGGAAAGCGTGTGAACTTAGGAGGAGCAGAGCCAGGTGGGAGCCTGCCTCCCACCTCCCAACACCTACCCACCCCCACGCCATCCTCCTCAGCCCAGACACAGCCACAGAGGCGCAGGCGAGGCAGGCAAAGGAGGCAGCCGCAATCGTTGCCCTCCAGCTCTGGGAGCAAACCCCTGAAATCAGAAGACAAACGACCAGCGTTTACAAAGATAGGGTCATTTATTTACTGTTATATTACTGGATTTTAAAGGCAAAAATACATTTCTTAACTGTTTTGAACACCAAGGTCAGACACCCCCGCCCCCCATTTACAATGGTAAATGCACACGTTTGCATACACAGGAAATCAAAATACACAGCAAAATAGGACAAGAATACTGTCGCCCTGTATACTGGCTGTGTGGGGCCCCTACGCCCAGCCCAGACACCAGCAGAGACCCTGCCCCTGCTGAGACCCAGCACCAGCATTTTCTTGACGGTTTCGTGCCACCTCTGCCCTCTGATCTTTCCTAAAGGCCATTTCAACAGGGTTGCCAGCAACGGCATGGGCAGAGACAGAGAAAGGCACCGCGCAGGGCACCTTTCGGCCACAGTTCCCGGGTGAGGGACATGCTCCCCGCACCCTCAGCCCTGAAATCCCCGGGGGTGGGGTGGGCGGAGGAGGACCTTCACCCCGCGGGCCAGGCAAGCGTCCAGGCCTAAAAGTCGTGGGCTGTGGGCTCAGGTGGGCCCCACAAGAGCACCAGAAAGTCAGCAAATAGGGGGAACAGGTGAAGCAGTAGTTCCCCTGGTTCTGAGAATGAACCACATACTTGACTTATTCCAAGGAACGTGAAGGAAAATGTACAGGAAAGGAAAGGAAAGTCGGAATTTTGTTTAAGAAGTGACCAACTAGGGCATTTGTCTCCTTTCTTTTAAGGCACTTTGGATAAGTCAGGATCTAGGGAGGAAAAGGGGAGGCACAGCTTCCTTCTTTGCATTTCCCAAAACTTCCTCTCAATGCAGTCATCCCTAGTTTAAACACCCTGATTAAGGAGTGGACAGCCAACAGAGGGAATAATCTTTGCATAGCCCAGCTGCTTCTGCAGTGGGAAAGAATTTTTAACCAACACAAAGGCTTCTGGAAAAAGAACCAAGTTAGCTTCTGAGATGCTCAAAGCAATAAAGGCACAGGTAAGACTGGGGTCGGGCATGGGCTCAGGGTCCACACTGAGGGCTGGTGCCCAGGAGGGCAGTGGTGAGGGCCTAGGCTGCCCCAAGCCACCAGGGCACAATCCCTGACTTTCAGGACTTTCAGTCTGCCCGACCCAGCCAGGGAGTCAGGGTTAAGAACTGCCTAGGGCCAAGTCCCCTAGGCAGAGGAAGAGGCAGGTTTGGGGAAGGGATTCCAGTGCCTTAGCCTCACTGGGAGTGGGAGCACCTGCTAGAAATGGAGAGCGGGAGGCTTTAGGAACCAGAGTTCTTGTGAAGAAGATGGGGTGTGGGTTCAACTGAACTTCTTTCTGGATCTCTAATTAAAAGGCACATTGGAGCTGGAGAATGAATAGTCTGTTTGACCCTGAGTGCCACAGGCAAGTTTTAGGGAACTGGCAAGAGGAAAAGGAACAAAAAGGGAGCGAAAGGAAGGAGAAAGGCAGAAGAATGGGAGGGGGAGGAAGGAAAACCGGTAATGCAGGGTGAGCTGAGGGAGTGCAGCCAGGGAGCCTGGAGAAGGTGGCCCCCAGCCTCTGCCCTCCCCACCCTGCCCAGGGAGGCCCTAGGAGGCTGGTAAACTACCTGATTGCTGTTATTTACAATTCCACAGCCTTGGGTCCTGAGAGGAGGTCGAAGAGGTTGTTGATCCCCCACCCTGCCCACCTGGGGAGGGTGGGGGAGAGGGGAACTCTGCCCTGCAGGTCCAGGCACAGGTAGAGGCCTGAGCAGTGGGCAGAGTCCCTGCCCCAGAGATTGTGCATGACTCTGCCCACTGGGAGGCCTTGCCCCTATCAAGGGACTGGAAGGTGAGTTTGCTCACAGCCTGGCCTGCCAGCAAAATGAGAGGCCAGTCATGGCCACTACAGCATACATTATTTTTTCCCCTAAAAAATGCTCAATCCTCTCCCCACGTGTAAAACACC
The DNA here is from genome assembly GCA_029593785.1 of Cabassous unicinctus. Classification (NCBI taxonomy): domain Eukaryota; kingdom Metazoa; phylum Chordata; class Mammalia; order Cingulata; family Chlamyphoridae; genus Cabassous; species Cabassous unicinctus. The sequence goes on along the minus strand of JAQZBX010010617.1, from coordinate 20,930 downwards.
ACAATAAAAATACATAGGAAATTCAAGTTTACATAGCATGCCCAGAAAAATAAACTGTCATGACAACACTAAATAGCTATATGCAAATTTGGATCAACACAACAATGAGGCTAGATCATAATTCCAACCCCTATTTGTTCTTTATTTAAAATACTACAAACTGCTATTTAAAAAAAGGAAAATCTTTACATTCAGAAATTAGACAATCTGGAGACCAGCCACTGAATGTGAGAACACCCGAGGCTTTTGCTCTGATGGCTAAAGTTGCCTTTTGCAGGGCAAAAGGTCTAGGGCTCAAGTTTTAAAATTCTTTTGCTAAGAAATGACACACATAGTGATTGTAATAGTTGCATACCACTGAAAGAAGTTGGGGGGAGGATAATATGAGAATGGTTGAAATTACAATTTTTTGTTGTTAAAATATGATGATCAAAAAATATCACAGCAGTCCAATTTCAGCAGCATAATCCAATCTTTCATGAAGTAATAAGAACACAATTTAAAGCAAAATTCTTACCTATTTCACAACAATTTAGCAGTTTTAGCGCTGGGAATGAGTCCCACAGTCACCAAATTTTTGGCCATGTACAGCTCTGACTCTTTGGGGTGACACCGGGAGCATGCCAAGGACCCCCAAATGCTGACCATTTCTACACTTACAAATACCACGCAGAGCTGAGAAGTCACATGTGAGCCCAGGCTGGGCCATCAAATCCCACTCGTCCTGGTCATCTGTAAAGGATGGGAATGCTGAGCGTGGGGGGCCTAGCACTCTGACTGGTACAAATGAGAGGGACCAGCCCAGCAGATTGGCAAAGAGATGCGGCAGAGGTCTCTAGCCATTTTCAGGTCCTTTATGAGTGTACCAAAGTGCTAGCTTGGCGTCCCGACGTCCACTGTGATTTTGGTATACAACGGATATCTCTGTATGTCCAACACCTGGTAGGTGAGTGTATTCAAACCATCAGAGAGCATTGTCTCCTTCGTGTGTGCAATTCGTTCAAACCTACCGACAAGGAAGAAAGGGCAAGGGATGTTGTCAGAACAGAGTCTTCCAAAAAAACCATTAAACATTTGCACTTCATTACATCTCCCCCCCGCCGTCCCTCCCGCTGAACCCCTCCCCAGGGACTGAGCCCTTCTGTTTCCCACCAGGCATTGAGCCCTCTCCTGAGCCTCATTCCTGCAGCCAGTCCCCTCCTCCAAGGGGAAGGAATATGAATGGACACAGGACGCACCTCTGAGGATTGGGTTCATTTTTTTTGTCTCTTGAGTGGCGAATCATCCGGCACTTCCCGATTACAGCATTTGGGCGAGATATAGACATGCCTCTAAAAACCAATCTGCGAAGAATAAAGGGACAAGTCATCGTCACAGAGTTGCCATAAGGCTTGGATCCGACAGCCTCAGCTGTAGACCACACTGAGACCCAGCGGGCCTGCCATCCTGCTTACTGTTCTCCCTTGGCCCACCCCCTGCCATCGTGTCAGTGTGGAACTCACACTCCTTCCCATGTCCATTTACCACTAGTTCTGCAGTCTGTGTTGGCAACTCTGAGGTGCCAGGCACTGGGGGTGTCTGCCCTCACAGAACTTACAGTGTGGATTCTTAGAACACAGCACCGTCAGTGCCAGGATGGAGGAGAGAAGGGGAAGGTGGGGTCAGGGGCATAGAGGAGGAGCCAAGTCGTGAGAACAAAGACATGGCTGCCGAACATCTCGGGCAGTCAGGAAAGCACAGGAAGGGGCATGGAGGGGAGAGCAAGCACGCTGAGCTCGGGGAGTGGCAAGGTTCTAGGGGCTGGTGAGAAGGTCTGATGCAAGCAGTGGTGCGAGATGAGTCTGGAAAGAAAGGCAAAGGCTAATAATCAAAGCTCCGAATGCTGAGCTCAAGGGTTTGAACTTTACCCTGTAGGGAAGGCCAGTGTTTTCTACCTGTATCTGCAAGAGTCCTAGAGTCAGATAAATTCAAGAAACTTAGGATTAAAAAAGGTCTCCTTGCTGCAGGCCTTCTCAGAGCCTTTAGCATCCCAACGAACAGTGCCAGTCGCTGGTATAGCAAAGGTAAACTCACCCCTTCACTTGGTTCACATTTTACACTGGCCAAAGCTAATCCAACAATCTCAGAAGCTAATTCCCCCGAAGACCCTCTCGAACATCTATGGGAAGAGCAGGAAGAACGCACCTGCATCCTTCCTGAGAGTCGATCCTTGCAAAATAACCAAGCACTGAGTCAAAGCTTAGAAATGAAGGGAGACAGTGAGGAAAGAGAGCTGAGTTGTGATCATTACCTGTTAAAAATGTCATCATCTTCACCTCCCCAGCCCCAATAGTTATTTGGAAATCCATTGATGGTGAGAAACTGTTGTTTACTTAGAGCAGAGACACCTCCAAAATACTGAACATAAGGCAGGCTGGGGGGAAAAAGCACACACACACACACACACACACACACACAAGACCAGTGGTTAATAGTTTTGACATTCTCAAAATAAAGCACGTTAAGTCACTCACTTTTTGGCATACCTCACAATAATTATGCATTTTCAATGCAAGGGTTCAAACCAGAGGTGGACATGGTAATAGGGTTTTTTGTTTTGTTTTGTTTTGTTTTGTTTTTGGCAACTAGTGTTTTTGCAGAAAAGAATTTTGGACTAGCTCCTTCAAGGGGGAGTACATGCTAAATTGACACGATTTGCATTTGCTGGCTCTGCTGCTTTCTCTTAACCACATCCCCCTCTCCCGCAAGCCTGACTGGTTCTCTGTAAAACCAAGATGGCGCTGTGGTAAGGAATGAGTGATCCCTTGAGCCCCAGTCTGTTTCATGGCTATACTCCAAGGGAAGGAGTAAAAGGAGTCAGGGTATGAACCTCTGTACACCAAAGAGAAGAAGATATACCCACAGAGGGGGAGGAAAGAGAGAAGGGCACCGTGTGATGCCTGAAGAGTCTAAAAGTAAAATTTATGTCCAAGTGTTTTTTCCCCTTTAAGACAGCATGTTTGGAGCCTGAATACATTTTATCTGGGGGAAGGACTTAACAGCATCCTTAGATTCATCTCACAGCATCCACGTTCCCAACAAGGGGAAATAGAAAGAACTGGTGAGAATAAACAGTCTGAAAGATAGTAGTTGTTGATGGGTTATAGCTAAACAAAAGGGCGTGGCGTAATTACCACACTGTGGTACTCAGCCTAAGCCAGGGGTCCACAACACACAGGGTATCCCCGTGGCCCAGCTTCCTGGAGCTTCCACTTTATTTAGAGCAGGGAGAGAAAGGTTAGGTTTTTCAACTGACAGGTGATTTAAATCTAATGTATGCTAACACAAACACAAATAAATTAGGGAACAGAATGCAAACTTTACATTTTTAAAGATAAAAACAGTATCTCAGCCCAGGAATTCACTGGGGGAAAATGACTCTGGATTTACTTCCCAAGCTGTATGGGGAAGGGTAGAGAAGAAAGTGAGGAAATACCACTTCGATTCAGAAACCAAACACAAGAGCCACCCCAAACATTACAAACTCTTCTCATCCAGGCGCTTTGCAGAGATGACAAGCGATTCTGGACTCCTCTGTCCTTCTCCAATAGTAACCGACATTGGGCTTTAAAAAGCACCCATTTCTTGGAGGACGCATTCTTCCCCAGAGCCTAAAGAGGCACTCCTGGGCTGGAGGAAGTGCATGTCCCACTTGCCATACAAGAGAGAAACATGTTTTCTGCGGACTCTGGTTGAACATCTCTTACCTAAATCCAAACTTATCCATTGCTACAGAAATGTGCCTCGGCTGTGAAAAACACCTGTAGGTGTTACGGTCATCCATTGGAATGAGGTCCACGTCGCTGAACACAAAGCAGTTGTAGTCATAGTCCTTCAAGGCCTCTTGAAAGCCTACATTGAGGAGCTTAGCGCGGTTGAAAATGGAGTCTCCAGCCTGGTGCAGAAACAAAGGAAGTGATATCAGATGCCTTAAGGCAAAGTGTGTTTGAGCTGAGCACCCATAGGGATTGGTGACTTTCCCCTAGATGTGGTCATTTTACTGCCCTCATTTTACAAATCAATACTGAGTATCATACTCTAGGAATGCATCCTGCAGAAGGACTTGCACATGTGTGACTGACATACAATGTTATTTACTGTGGTGTGTTCTTCATAGCAAAAGATGGCAGATAATGACATAAGCATCACTAGGAAACTGGTTAAATAAACCATGGTACAGCCATACAATGAAATAGAGCTGTTTGTTAAAAAAGAATAAAGAAGCTCTAGAAAGAAATGATCTTCAAGATATATCCTTAGGTGAAAGGCATTTAAACACACAAGCCATTTGTTTATATACATGGAATATGCATAGACTAACTCCAGGAAAGAAACCCAGGAAACTTGGGTACCCTCTTTATATGGTTGACTAGAGTTTGAGCATCCCATTGTGTGCCTTCCATGTGTCTGTCAGGCACTAAACTAGGCACCAGAGAAATACAATGAGTACAACTCAATCCCTACCCTCACAGTGCTCAGTGCAGAGGGGAAGGTCTGTGATACAAGCTCTGCTGCAAACATGTAAATGAGAAAGAAGAGGGACACCTGCTTCAGGTGCCGATCACTGAGTCCCTCTGTGGTCTGCTGGTACAAAGGTACTTGATATTTTACTTATCTTGTTTATTTTCAGTCTTCCTCACTAGCATGTAAGTTCAATGAAGGCTGAGATTATTTTACTTTTATTCACTGATACATATATACACAGCCAGGGTCTTGAACACTGGCACATAAACAAAAACATAATTTGAAAAAAGCTCAATTAGCAGTTGCTGGATCAATGAATGAATGAATGAATGAGTGGATGGATGGATGGGTTTCAACATATGACGGCAGATGGCAACCCTTTCTGGGAAGCCCCAACCAGAACGGTCCTTGGGGGTCACCCCCATGGGTCTTTGCTCTCACTAGCTGCTACGGCCCCAGATTAGTAAGGAGAGAAACACCGTGGACACTGCCACCCCTTACATCTAGCAGGTCACAAAGCCCTTCCACACATCCTGACCAGAATACTCTAAACAGTACCACGAAGAACCTAAGGCTCCTGTGTGACAGCTGGCACTGGGGCCCAACACTCTGGAATCCTCACCTAGTGCTCTTGCCCCACATCTCTTGGGATCACCAAGATCAGGGCTCTCTACTTTTGCGGGAGGAGTGCCCCATGGGGACCTGCAACGGATGCACAATCTCAAAAATGGCATGGCCCAAATCCTCCCTCCATGCCCCCGAGAGAGGACGGGGAGACTGGCGCCCTACAACGCTGAGTACGGGCTGCCTGGACCAGCGCCACAGCCACCCAGTCTCAGGTGCGTAACTCAGGGCAGCAAGTCACTTAGAGAAGGACAGGTACCAGGAAGTCAGGAAAAGCAGCCAAGAGAAATTAACTCAGGAAACATCTTAAACAAGCACCTCCTTCGTCAGCCCACGGTGAAGCTTTCCAACCATGCACAGTGAACAAAGAAGTGTACGCCCCAGGGTACACTGTGTTCTTTGGTTGCCCCATCTGTTAGAGTCAGTTTTCAAATCTGCCTTCATCTAATTCTGTGAAAGTAATGAGGCCAAAAAAATATAAAAAGTTTAGAAATTGCATATAGAACCTATGAAGACTATGAAGTAGTAGTTAGGATTACAACGACACACAGTGCTAACGTTCGTTGGGGGGAACCATACTCGAGGCCCAGGTTAAGTGTTTTATGTGCATAGCATACCATTCAAACCTCAGCAATCTTGGAACCACCTTCGCCCCAACGCAGGCTTACTTTATTCCCCCTCAAACCCTTCTCATTCTGGGGGTGGGAAGAGAGCCCTGTCCTGGGTGCTAATCCATCCTGTTCCTCCAACCCCATTAAGACCCTCAAAGAGGTGGCTTTCTCTGAACATTTTCAAACATAGCTCAGCCTTGTTGAATACTTTCCCAACAAGTCAGAGGAAGGTATCCCAACTAAGCCTCTTTACACCTGTGTAGCAGAGCCCCTGAGGGTGGCTGCCCGGCTCATAACAAGTCTCCCTTCTCGTGGTACACTCCCCAGTAACAGGGGCAGGGGGCTCTTGGTGGCACGGCTGTACCACAGGCCCCACCTCCTGGCCACAGCTGTGCGCTCTAAGAAGACACCTGTCTTAGCTGAACTAGCATTTCTTAAGAAATTTGGAACCATGAATGGGCACATCTGGAGCCAAGGTTCACGAACAGCAGCAGCTTTGGAGGAAAAGCCCAGACCTGTTCTATCCCTTTTTCCATAGTTGATGCAACAGTTCCTTCAATTCAATAAGGCACCCCAGTGTCCAGCCCACACTTAAAACTGGACAGGCAATTTCTGCTGCCACAACCAAAATAAGCGGAACTACACATCATTCCCTCTTCCTTCCTCTCAGCCCTGCCTCACTTGTGAGATCTGGGGAGAGTGGAGGGGCGGAGTATACTTTAGCAGGAGTATATTACATGCAGGGCCCTAGGAATATCAGTAAAAATAATTGTATGCTTTATTAATATGTATCAATAAAATTGATTAAAAAAAAAAAAAAGACTGAGGAGCAAAGTATGTCTTTCTCTTCCTCTCCCGGGATTACAGGAAAGTCAAGTCTTTTTGGCTAATTTTCTAGGCTTCTTTGGGTGAGATGCTGTAACACCTCTGGTACTCACCTGTCTTGAATAAGAGGGACAGGGCCTGGCATGCCCCCTAAGCCCCACCATTACCAGGTGGTGCTCATTCCTCTCTAAGGAGTTGGGACACACCCAGCCCTCATTCCTGGCCCTCCTCGTTGAGCATGTTCATCCAGCGTACCTGTCACTTCACTCAAGTAAACATTTATCAAGCACCTACTGTTAGACCAAGCCAAATGCAACACTGGGACAGGCTTGTGCATCTTTTTTTTTTTTTTAAAGATTTATTTATTTATTTATTTATCCCCCCCTTGCTGCTTGTGTTTGCTGTGTCCATTTGCTGTGCGCCTTCTCTGTGTCTGCTTGTCTCCCCCTTGCTGTGAGGTCTTGCTGCATCAGCCCACCGCACCGCGCAGGCCGGCCTGCCCTCACAAGGAGGCCCCGGAAAGCGAACCCGGGGCCTCCCATATGATAAACGGGAGCTCTATCGATTGAGCCACACCCACTTCCCTGGCTCGTGCATCTTTATCCTGGGAATGCCAGCCTCCCCACTTAGCAATGTGACTTTGGGCACATTACACCGCGAGGTCTCGGTTTCCTCATCTGTGTCATGGTGATGACGACAGGTGAGTTGTGAGGATTAAGAGAAAAAGTACACAAAGAGGCCTCGGCAGAGTGACTGGCCTGTCATAAAGGGGCAAGAGTGTCAGCTACTCTTGTTATGACAGGAATAGGTTTTCCCATTCATCTCGAACAATCAGGCCTTTCAGAATGTCTCTTGGACTTTTGGGTGTAGTAGAATTCTCTTACAGAAGATTTTGGTGTGTGTGTGGGGGTGTTGCCAACAAAAGCCAACCCACAGGATGGAAAATAGGCTCTAAGAGACGAGGCGAGAGCATATGCAGTGATCCGGAGCAAATGGTCTGATCAGAGAAATCATAGCAGTTCAGGTTGGCAATGCAGGTGTCTAGAATATTCTGAGCCCTACAGGTGGCTCCCATGCCAGCTGCATCCCACCTTTAGCTCCTAGTCTCATCTCCCTTTCCTAGAATCAGTTGCTGTGTGGGGAGGAAAAGAGCCTCCACATTCCAGCAAGAGTAGACGCAGTGGAGGCGGAGGCCTTGTACCCAACTCTGACGTCACCACTCAGGGTTGCCAACCAGATTTTGCATCCTCTGGTGTTTATGTGTGTCCTTCCAATGAGCTTAGAGATTCCTCCCAAATCCTGCTTCTCTGATGGGGGGGAGGGGGAAGGGAAGAATTCCTAAAGAGGATTAAGGCTCAAGAGAGTTAGCCTGTGGCTCACAAGCGTAGAGTCTCTACAGCAGCAGAAAGTCAGAAAGACCTTTGGAGACTGTGAAGTTCATGGGCTCGGGAACTCACAGTGCTGGGAAGGGCCATCATGCCAGCAGCACAGGTATTCCTCTGAAACCTAGCTTTATCTTAGGTTAGTACATGAGAGTTAGACTTATCTCTTCCTTCTAGGGCAACTGGCTCCTCATTCATTACAAAGGGAGAAGACATGAAGAAAGAAGGCCAAAAAAATACATATAAAACCTCCAAATGAGTGAGCAGAGGCAGCTGTAGGAGGGGTCCAGAGCGAGCAGGCAGAAAACAAGCATCGGACTCGACACAGGCCCTGGAGGCAGTGGTGGGAGAAGAGGGTGCCTAGGAGGGGAGAAGGTATTACACAGTGAGCAGGTCTGCTCCAGGAGCCTGGAATCTAAGAAAGGCCTCATGCAGCCCTCAGCACTGTCCGAGCTGGCTCATGGCTCCTTGGCATGCCATTCCCACCGCCAGACAGCACACCATCCCATGGACCAAATCTCACAGAAAAGCCTGTAAACCTTTTATGACTGGGCATTCGCTTCTCACACTGGGTGTAGAAGTCAGTCAAGCAGAGCCAGCAGGGGCCAGCCCCATAGGGACAGAGTCTGGTCTAGCTCAGGCATGTGGGCCTGGGGCAGAGTGAGGAGGCCAGGTAGGAGGCCTGGCATAGACAGGCCTGCAGGCCAAGCTCCTTGGAGGAGAGAAAAGAGAAAAGAAGAATCCCTCAGACAATTCATACAGCATTCTCAGCACCCTTTTGGCAGAACTAGGTGGCAGGGAGGAATGCAAGTCAGGGTTGGTAAAACCTTTCCCCAGAGTCCTCATACGCTATAAAGATAAGGGTTGTTAAAGCCAAGTAGGTTGTTGGCTGAAAATCAATGACACTTCTGTAAACAAGGAAAAGGAAACATTTCAAAAGCCAGCTTGGTAGTCACTGCAAATCAAAACCACAGTGAAATATCACTTCACACCCAAAGGACGGCTATAATAAAGAAGACATATAATAGCAAGTGTAGGTGAGGATGTGGAGAAACTGGAAGCTTCCTACGCTGCTTGTGGGAATGGAAAATGGTGCAGCCACTTAAGAAAACAGCCTGGCAGTTCTTCAAATGGCAAAACGAGGAGTTTCCACTCGGTCCAGGAATTCCACACCTAGGTATACCCCCAAGAGAAATGAAAACTTATGTCTACACAACAACTTGTACAAAGATGTTCTTGACAACATTATCCATAATAGCTAAGAAGTGGAAACTAACCAAATGCCCATCAACTGATGAATGAATAAACAAAATTGTTATATCCATACAAAGGATTATTCAGCACTAAAAAGAAATTAAGTATTGATACAAGCTACAACATAGATGAACCTTGAAAACATTAGGCTAAGTAAAAGAAGGAATGCTTATTATGTGATGCCAATAACATGAATTGTCCAGGACAGGCAAGTCCATAGAAACTGGGGAGATGGGGGATGATGGCTAAGGGGTGCAGTTTCTTTCTGGGGGAATAAAAATGTTCTAAAATGGACTGTAGTGGTGGATGTACAACTTTGAATAAACAAAAAGCCACTGAACTGTACACTTTAAATAGGTGAATTGTATGGGATGTGAATAAAGTGGTTGCCAAACCAAAAAAAAAAAGCCAGCTCCAGTGACAGGAGAGGCTCAGAAGGCCCCGTTTCTCCCTCGCTCAAATATTCATTCTTGGCAACATTTTTGGAGTGTCTACTTCCTGCTCAGCAGTAGCGGTACAGAAAAGAAAAAGGAAAAAAGAAAATAAAACAGCAGCCCTGTTTGAGGAGTTCCGCGTTGAACAGGCGTTTGTAAAGGGGCGATGAGTGCTTATTCGTGGTGGACGGCTGTGGGGAGTGGGACCCACAGAGAGAAGCAAGGATGGAGGAGTGGGTAGATGTCGGCCAAATCCTGGGAAGACAGGGGAGCCGGGTGCCCTGCCAACGCTCAGGCTTTATCTTTTATTTAGTGCCTGGAGAGCCCCAGAAGGTTTTAAACAAGGACAGTGTTTTGCATGTGCAAGAAGAATATGCCCCCTACCTGCTGAGGTCAGGAAGACCAGTTAGGAGGCTACTGCATGATTCAGGTGAGTCGCTGGAAAATTTAATGGTGGGCAAGTAGAGAATGCCTCCCCAAGGACTAAGGTGGAGGCTCCACTCCCCGTGTCATGCTTCACCTCCTCTGTGGGGATGTGCATTATACTTGCAAGAACCTTCCTGGGGGCGGGTTTCAGGACAAGTACCAGAGTTTGGTTCGATCCCCAGCCAAATCCTGACTGTGGTTAAGGCAAGACTGACCTTCCCCTCATGGCAGCAGGGGACCAACGACAGAAAGCCAGAGCATTCCTCAGAGTCTTTAGAAGACCTGTCCCGTCAAAGTACCCTGCCTTCTCTGGATGCCAGGCCCATGTGGGTACACCAACAGGCATATTCCCAGACCGTGGCAGCTTGGCGACCAACCACAACTGGCCTCTTCTCCGCCTTAACAATAAGGCAGCAACAAGGTTGGAAGCATCAACCCAAAGCCAAGAATTTGTGCCCACTCAGGCACCGAGAGGAAGGGCCTAGGTCAAGCAGCTTGTGAGAAGGTGATGAGAGGTCAGGGAAGAGGAAGCTCAGGTTGGGAAGGACTGGCCTGCTGGCCTAAGTGTGGACCACAGGGTGGCAGTCCCAGAGAGTGACCGGGACCGAAGGGCTAATACCCACTCACTTAGGCGGTAACAGCAGCTGGGCCTCTGGTTTTTAACCATAATAATATGGCAGCCCTGAGCTCAGCCAGGGCCACCAATAAAACCTGGATCTGAGACTTAAGCTCTTTACCCAGTGGGTGAAAGAAATGAGCTAAGGGGGTGGTTCTCTGCCTGCCAAAGTAAGAGAATGCACAAGAATGAGCACATCCTTGGGCCCTGCTGGCAGTCAGAACAGAGGTCAGAGGCCACAAACTTGCCTTTGGAGAGAACTGAACCAAGAGAAGAGCCCAGCACAGTCAGTTTTTAAACCCCAGCTCCACAGGAGCCTTAGCAGGACACCTGTCTCTCTTTCTGGGCCTGGTAAACCTTCCCGGGCCCTGAGGCTCGGGCTCCCTGTAGAGTGTGTTCAGAGGGTGGCACTAAGCACTTACAGGATATCTGAGATCCAAGTTGAAGAAATATACCTTAGAAAACAAAGCAGTATGGCCATTTCTATTAAGAACCATAAACCTGTTTATACCACTTCTATACCCACAATCCTGAATCTGAAAATCCAGCCTGAGGAAAGGATCCTAATGGTGAAACAAGCAAACACAGAATAAGCTTCAGACTCAAAGATGTTCATTACAGCATAATTTACACTAGTGGAAAAGCAGCAGTGATCTAAATGTCTTCTAATGGAAGAATGGTTCTGTTAATTATGGTAGAACTATATGGTGAACTACTATGAAGACATGAAAAGGAATGATTATGAAAATTATGAAACAATGTGGGAAGATGCTGATGATATAGAACTTAGGAAAAAAGCAAGATACAAAAGTACATATCTATATATCTACATACATGTGTGTATATATGAGCTTGACTGTGGTTTAGTTTTAAGAAGGCAAAGCCTCCTAGGCCTCTGCACAACAGGCTGGCTTCCAGCCACACTGGCATTTTGGAGTGAGCCAACAGAGGCCCTGCCCTTGCCGGGAGACCCCTGGGCCTGAGCGTGGCACACTCACGAGATTACTTTCACGGCTTCCCCCTGACCAGCGGGGACGTGACTGTGGGGCGTGTGGACATTTACCAGGGCGGCAGCGGCAGCGGTGGTGGCGGAGGCGGCAGCAGTTAGGTCGGCACTCCTCTCGCTCTCTCTTTCTTTATAGGAGGTGGAGGGTGCAGAAGAGAAGGTAGGTGGAGGGTAAGAAGCAAATCACAGAGAGGAACTCCTCCTTCAGCTTGCTTTGCTAGAAACAGGATTAACAAGTAAAGGCAAAAGGCCCCCACTAGAAGGAAAAAAAAAAGAAGAAAAAAGGGAGAAGGATGGATGCAAGGGAGAGGGGTCAGGAAAAGAGAGGCAAATGTCAAGGCTGCAAAGGAAAAGGGGCCCATCCTGACCACCCTTGCTCCAGGCACAGGCACATCCCTAAGAAGCTGTCACTCCCTGCCACCAAGTCGAGGGTGAGCAGAGAAAATGGCCTTTTCCCAGAACAAGGTCCAGGGAGGCAGTTCATGGGCTCTGGGAGGTACCTGTAAGTGTTTCAACACATTCCCCAGGAGAATGGAGAGAGACAGGGACAGAGAGGGGGAAACACACAGAAAAGGAAGCCCCCAATCACTGGGCCACCGGGGCAGCCCCAACCTTCCCCACCCCTGCTCCCAGGAAGGACCCACCCTCTCCCTCCAGAGCCCCAGTCCCCATCCCCACACCCATCAATCTGGGCACTCAGGGAAAGGGGATGGAAAACAGAGGTGACCAAGCTCAGAACCAACCCAGAAGGCCTCTGCTTCTCTCCAGCTGGTCTTAGCCTCGTGTAGGTACCAGCTGCCTGGCCGTTGACAGAGAGCAGCTGCTGGGATGTGGTGACATGCCTTCACACACTGAGGGTACAAGGGCCTGTCTCCAAACCTGTCCACATGGGGTCTCGGGGCAAGCAGCCTGGAACCACCTCACAACATCCCCCTAACAGTGCACAGATGAAAAGGAAGGAAGGTTGGGAATTCAAAGCCAGACGAAGACTCCTCAGGGCAGCTAGCTGGGTCCTCTCTTGGCTTTCCCTGCAGCCTTTCCCACCAGGGTTTACCTGTTGGCATGACAATTGGGGGACATCTCCCCCCACCCACGGAGGGTTTTGAGGCTGTTACTCAAAAGCTGCTATTTCCTCATATGGGACTCGCAGCATTAGCATATGTGCGCAGCCGTGTGCGCAGGGAGTGAACATGGCACAGCAAGGCATTAATCGGGCCCTGGCTGACCCGTCCAAATCCCAGGCCTGCCACCCGGTGTCACAGGACCCTGAGCAGGCTGCTTGCCTTTGTGAACCTCCTTTCCTACAGCAGGAGCAAGGAGAATGCCAGCTTGCCATAGAGTAGTTTTACGACCACTAATAACCACAGGGTAGGTTTTCTGCATTTTCATGAAAAGGGAAACCACCCTTCCTGCCAATGAGCAGGAAGTTTGGGAGAGGCCCTGGGGCAGGGCCCTGACCTGGCCTGACTGGGAAAGGAGACTTTACTTCCAAGATGCACAGACCCGGACAGAGAACCTGAGAGCCAGGGGTCCTGAGAGTGGGTATAAAACAGGCAGCAGTCTGATGCTCCCTGCTTCAAACTCTGAGAACATACTGGCTTTACAAGGCGCTGCGTGGCCAGGGAGGCAGACGTGAGTGACTTGGGGGCCTGGGGCCCTGGCTAGGAAGGGCTAGGTGGCCTGCAGGTGACAGGGAGGGAGGAATCTCCACTGAGCTAAAGAGGCTGGGGCTGGGGCAGGGCCACAAAGACAGAGCAAGCAGGGGAGAGAAAGGAAGGCCTTCGGGGTAGAGGGGACAGATAAGCAAAGGCACAGGGAGGGGAGGGTGTCTGGGTGATGAGGGAGAGTGATGATCTCCAAGCAGTGTGTGGAGGGAGGCCGAGGAGGCTGGAGGAAGGTCACGCAGAGAGCCAAGCTCAGGGCTGCAAATCATTCAGGCCCTTGTCTGTGGGCAGCAGGGATATCCTGAAGGGTTTAAAGAGTGGGAGTGGAAAGGTCAGATTCAGAAAGATGTGACTGAAGTGACTGAGGAGATAACCAGAGCCAGAGGATACACAGGTAGAATTGAGGGAACCAGCCCTGGGCAAAGGTCTCTGCTGTTCCTGCAAACCCACCCCACCAGCTGGGCCTGCATTCCTCAAGCTTGCAGTGCTTTTTATGATGGTTAATCCCACAAACATCCTGCATCTCTTTATCAAGGCTAGTGCTGCGAGGTGGCAACCACCTGCCCCCTAAGCCTGGGTGGGTTTTACAGCCTCCTTTCCTGGTATGTGGAAGTGCAGGGCACACCTCCTATTTGCTATGATATCCTGCTGTCCACCCTGCACCAAGGTCTCCGTGCTGGACCTCGGGCAGGACCTCTGTGCCTCAGAGCAGGGCCCTGGGCCCCAAGAGGCTGGGCGTGCTGGGATCCTGGTGGGCTAGGGCAGGAAGAGGGATGGAAGAGACCCTTGTTCTTCTCCATCTCAATTGGTAAAGCGTCTCCCCTCACATCCACACTTTCAGTGAGATGTTGTCAGGGTGACTGGAGGGCCTAAACCAAAAGGAGATGGTTAACAGCATAATATGAGCCACAAAAACGTGTGAGAGCTCACCTCTGTGTGTGGAGCCCAAGACACAGCACTGTCTGAAGAAGCTGGCAGCAGGACAGGGTGCCAAGTCCCCTGAGATTCTGTCACCTGATGGGTCTCAGGCTTTACGCCATTATCCTCTGACCCTAGAGGCCACAACAAATGGCAGGAAGGCTCCAGATGCTGGTGCTGGTGGGGGGGTGGGGGGGCAGGAAGTAGGGAGAGCAATAAAGCATTTATCACCCTAGCACAGGGAAAGAAAACAGGCAGGAATAGTGAGGGGTAGGGAGGGAAGAATCAAATCCTAACAGTAACAGCTAACTTTGCTGAGGGCTCCCTATGTGTGAGGCACTTCACAGCCCCGTGAGATACATTCTAAAACCTTTCCCATCCCTGAAGTGATTAGGGAGCCTACCTCCAGGGTCACTGAGCTGAGAAGTGGCTCAGCAGGCCTGGACACACAGCTCTGAGGAGCACTTTGAGGAAGGGCTAAAAGCCTCAAGGATAAGGACTGTGCTGCGGTGAGAGCACTCAGTTAGGGAGCCAGGGGCCGGGGTTTGAACAGCAGCCCTGCCGTTACTTATGGGATTCTACTTATGGGACTTGCCACCGGTCGCTTCCCCTCCCTGAGCCTCAGTTTCCTCATCTGTGAAATGGAGTAGAGGTTTTCAAATCCCAGCAAGTATTGAAGGAGAAGCTAAAGGAAGTGGCACCATTGTGATCCGCTGTAGAAGGGTGGAGAGGGGTTTGTGTAGCATTTCATGGGGCAAGAGGAGGTTCTGCTCATAAAATCCTGTTTGAGACTCATTGGACTAGAGATGTCTCAGGGGCCCCTCTTTATCCTCTCTACTATTAAATGGGAGTGGGGTGGAGGACAGATGAAGAGTCAAAATGGCAGTAGAGTTTCTGCCCTTGGGACAGGGAAAGTGGGAGAGGGGAGATTCCTATGAGCTCATAATATTTATTTGCCCAACAAACAGTGCACAGAAGTCAAAGCCAGATACTACAATATCCCTTTCTTCCTCTTCTAGAAGATAACCATAACACAGAGAACACAGGAATTTCCTGATTTGCAGAAGGGGCGTGCTCCAAATCTTTCTCCTTCCTCCTCCTTCTTTTCAAGGTTTGGGTCTGGTATTACCACTTCATTCTGAGTTCTTTATGATACCATGCAGATAATATTCTTAACTGCAAATGGGCAGGGCAGACTTCATGTTTCCTCTTGACTTGGTTATCTGGAAACTCAGACCATATTTATATTTTCCCAAAGAAATAATCAGGATGGAGTTAGAGCAGAAGTAAGATTAGTTGGAGGAGAAGGAGAAAGAAGGAAAAGAATCATCTAAGGTCAGTAGCTAACTTTTGGAAGAGGCAAATATATATATATGGAAAAAGAAAAAGATGATACTGACAAGACTTTAAAAAATGTCTGTATGTTTGAAAAAATAAAAATATTTCTGACGCTGTATTAATTAAGCTGTAAGTGCGAAAAGACAGGAGTGAGGGGAGCAGGCGGGAGTTCCTGGTATCCCAGGGAAAATAAGGAGGTGCTGGGGAGGAGGTGCTAACTTAAGTCTGCTCTCCCCCAAGTGTGATTTACAGAACTTTCATCACTTGAGATGATTCTTGGAAAACACTTCTCTGGTCAGACCCACTCAGGACTGTGTGCTGAAGACTTCTGAAAACGGGACCTGCTTCATGTTGTTTAGCCCAGCGCTCCTCCGATTTATCCCACCTCAGATCTCTGTTTTGGAAAGTGCACTCTGGGAGGAACATGGGCAGAGGCTGTGCCCACTGTCAGCCGGCGCAGTGGTGCCACTGGTCCAGCCACCGGGCCGGTCTGTTCTGCCAGACTGGACTGGGGAGGGCAGGAGCGTGGAGCTGGAAATCTGTTGGTTGAAGACTATCTAATAAATTGTTATAGGAATTGAAACTGATAGCTACATTTTACTAGCCCAGTATTTGTTCTGACTTATATTCACCTAACATACAAGGTATCTCTACATTAGCATCTTCCCTTCTAGTCTTCCTTGATCATTGTCACCTGAATTCATAAACTCAGCATCATCACTGACTCTCTTTAACCCTCTTTGCCCAACATATGCTAATCCAACTATATGCCACCCCGACACACTGGTGTCTATCTGCCCAGGCAGATTTGTGGGAGGCCATCAAATGCTTACTGAAGATGACCTGACAGCATCACGCCTATCGTGAATCACTCACCTACTGTTGTATTAATGGCCAAAGAAAGAAAGGGTGTGGCTGTCATGGCTTGTTCTTAGTTAGCCCTGCTGGTTCCTGGTGATGGTGGCTTCTTTACTATCACTGCTTTAGTAACAGGCAACATGTGCTCACCATTGGTCAAGTGTTCCTTGACGACAGGTTTTGTCTTAAAAACTTGTTGGTCTTGAAGTGGCCTGCATTTTGTAGGACATTTACCTGTTATATCTGACAGTCTCCAAAATTCCTCCAAGATGACCCACAAATGCCTGGCTGTCTTGCCTGCAGTTTTCTCAGGGCCCGGGTCTATACCTCACCTGGCCCAGCGACTCAGAATCAGCCTTGAGGGGTCTTGCCTTCCACCTGCTCTCCCGCCTTGAGTTTCAGCCCCTTCTAACAGGGCTTACTCTACTCTTCCCCACCTGACACACTCAGCCCCAGCTCCTGGCGCCATCTCCTCTGCTGCATTCCTACCCCAGTGGTCATCTTGATCTCCAGGAACATGCAAGCTTCCTTTCTGCCCTGAAGTTCCCATTCACAGGCCCCAGCTTTTAAGATCTAGTTTAGATCCTGGTTCTTCAGGGTCACTGCTCTCTCCCTCCGAGCCTGCAAAACATTTGGTAACCACCATCCAATCACAAGCCACCTGGGATTTTACCAATTTTTGCCCTGGGGAGGTCCCACTTGTCATAAGTGGAGTTGGAAGTTCATGATTGGTAGGAATGGGCCTTTACACTAGTTCCTTAGTATCCTCCTGTGGCAACTAGTGCAGCACAGTCCTCAGAAATACCAGTGGGCAGGACTGCTGTTCCAGCTTCCCCTGATCCAAGGGAAGGCACACAAAGTCCCACAGCTTTGACGAACGCTGTAGACTGCCAACAATGCTTGCTACCTCAAGCAGATCCAGAGCTTATCTTGAAACGAAATGGACAGTGGGCCTCTTAGAAATAGGTATACTCTGTCTCTTCAAATGGATTCCAATGACATTTGGTACACAGAGAAATATGCGATTGTACCTAGGAGGTTACAGTTTACAAAAATTCCCAGTAAAGACATGAACTTAGGCATTTGGGATAAACATGAAATACCAAAGTTAAACCCTCGGAAAAACAATAAATGTTCCTCAAACAAACTAGACATAAGCAAAGTTATTTTAATAAGAAAACCTTAGAGAAACCTTATTCTCCAGGTTGTGGTGATAAAGGCTGACATGTCTTCAGCTTTATCTTCCTACGCAGGGCTACAGCCTGGCACACGCACAGACCAGACATGCAGGGAGAAACTCTCATTTCTCAGACCTGGCCCAGTCCACGTGGCACTCGGATGGCCCACGAGTCAGACCTCCCCAGACATTTTGCTGGGGGCTGGCAGGCGACATGTGGCCTGAACTACAGACACCATCTCCCACGGGGGACCCCAGAGGATGCCGAGCTGAACAAGATAAAAGTTGCCCAAAAATCTGACATCAAAATGGGTAAGAGAAGAGAAGAGAAGAGAAAAAAGAAAAAAAGGACAGCTACTGAAGACAGGAAACAATCAGTGCTTTTCTTTAGAAGAATTAGGGTTGACTTTTTTCTCTTAACGTTTCTGAAAGGCTACTTCCAACAAACAAACAAACAAACAAACAAACAAAAAACCCCACCCCAGCCATTTCCCCTGGCTAACATCATAGAATTGAGAGCAAGGAGCCCACTGTACGACTTGGAGCTCATCAGCGCTGTTAAGATAAAGATGGTGGTGGTGGTAGGGATGGCTTCCCACTGCAAAGTGCTGGTGTTCATGGACTTGCTCCCCATGCCCGCCTCCCGACTCACACGCCCGCACACACATGCTCTCTCCGTCTTCCCAGACCTCACCTGGTTAATAACATAGATGCCGTAGTCCAGCTGCTGGCGCTGCAGAATCGGGTGTAGATAATACAGCCAGTACTTGAGGTGCTCCTGCCGGTTGCGGAATGGAATGATGATGGCCACCTTGTGAGGGGAGATGCAGGTCTTGGGGGAGTAGCGGCCGCCGATCTTCACCTCCAGGTTCTGCTTCGCCACAAGCTCCAGGTCCACGGGCATGTTAAACTCAATCATCATGGGGCCTACTAGAGAGGTGGCGGGAAGGAGAAGTCAGCAGGCCCTGGGACGCACGGCTCCACGTGCCATGTCAGCAGGCCAGACCTCAGCCACAGAGAGGACAACTCCTCCCGGGAGGCAGTGTAGCTGTGGAAAGGGCACGCACATGGGGGTGGGGATGAGGATATCCTCTGCCAGCACCACAGTTACCAACTGTCCCAAGAAAACCTCAGCACTGAGAGTCCTGCATCCCCAGAATCCATACCCAGCACTTACCTGCCCAGGACCCACCACCCCCAAGACTCTGCCCACAAGTGGACATGGGATAATAATTCCAGCTCAAATTCCCTGACATTGTTGTTGCAAAGATCAGAGATCACGGAGGAGAAAGTGCCTCCTCAGATGTCCTAAGGTTGAGACCTGGCTCTGCCCCACTCCCAGCCGTGTCCCTTGAACATGTGCCTTCATCCCTCTGAACCTATCCTAAGTTGGGGAATAACGTGTATGTGCACTTTGGGGAGGTGGGTGGTCAGGCACGCCAAGGTGGGGAGCTCAGTCTCAAATCAGAAGGCCACAGGGAGAGGCATGGGTAACCCATGTTTCAGGAAGGAATTTGACACACTGGTAAAACAAACACCCCAGAGGAGCTTGAGGGGAAAGAGAGAGAAGAAACAACCAGAGAGAACACCAAAGAATGCTTAGTAACAGTGTCGACAAAGGGGATAGAGAAGGGAGGAAGTTGCAGAGGTCCCCACAGGTTCTGGGCCTGCAGGAGTGGAGATCCAGGTGAGAGAAATAAGAAAGAGGGCACCTGGCTTTGATGGAAAACTGATGAGATTTGGATGGTGGATTCCGAGGTAGTGGCAGGTTAGAAGTAGTGGGAGGGGAAAGGTCCAGCTCCAGATACAGGCAAGGAAGTCCTTGTCTCATAAGCAGAAACAGGAAGAGCAAAGAGGCAGGTACTCTCCCTGAGGGCTGGAGAAAGATGTGCCCAGGGACACAAGGGCAATCAGGGACAAAACAAGACTCGAACCCAAGGAACCCAGTATCCCTGTAGAGCAGATTTCCTCAAAATGGGTTCCATGAAACACTAGCCCCAAAAAGATGCTCAGCGGAAAAACGTCCCCTGGTCCAATAAGGATGGGAGCCCTGCATACTACACCCTGCTTCTGGAAAGTCACAACACACCCCAAAGTCTCTGAGAAGAAACCCCTTCACTTAATTTAATCCACCATTTTCCAAGCTTATTTGGCCACAGAATCATTTTGTCACAGGGAACACACTTTGGGAACTGTTACTCTAGCATATTCAGCTTTGCCTGTGAAGCAAACTAGCCACAGGAACAAAGGAACCAACAGAACAGAGGCAAGAATGCTTGCTGATCACAAGTTCTGAGCCAAATTCACCTGAATGGGCCAGTGAGAACTGCTTGAGGCCCGGTGCTCCCGGAGCAAGATGGAGCTCCCCAAGCGCCCCTTGTCTCCAGGTACCACAACCCTCCTTAAAGAAGCGGTGACCCTTGCTCCTCCTGCCTGGCAGCAGGTACTGAGACTTGCCCACGGTCCTCCTCAGCCCCTCCCCCTTCTCTCACCTTCCCTCCATCGCTGACCCAGCTCCCTCATACTAGGACCTGCTCCCATTAGTTCATATTCTTCTGAGAGGGAGCAGATGTGGCGCAAGCGGTTGAGCGCCTGCTTCCCACATGGGAGGTCCCGGGTTCGGTCCCCGGTGCCTCCTAAAAACAAAAAACAAACAAGCAAAACAAACAATAAAACCAACCCAGAGGAGCAGATGTGGCTCAGTGGTTGAGTGCCGGCTTCTCACATATGAAGTCCGGGGTTGGATCCCTGGCCCTGGTACCTCAAAAATAAATAAATAAATTAATTAATTAATTAATTATCAATTATTTATTTATTTATTTATTTATCTCAGACACAGCTCTGATCATATCACTTCTTACCACCTCCAAGGTAAAGCCAACCCTTAGCTTGGCAACAAGGCCCTTTAGTCTCAGCTCATTCCTATAAACCATGCCTATGTCCACTCTTTCCCCTTTGCCAGAAATACCCTTCCCTCTTTCCTCTACCAGTAAACTATGCATCCTTCAAAACCTAGTTTAAATATCACCCACTCAAGGCCTTCCTCATCCCCCCTACTTAGCTGCTCCCACAAAATCCGGTACAAATGTCCATCATGGCTGAATTGCGGTGAGAGGCCAGAAATTTAAAGGTAAAGCCCCAATCTGGCTTTGTCCTTTTGACCTCTTCACCACCACAGAGCTCAGGCAACAGGCACTCTGGAGCAGGGAAGGCGAGCCTTGGGACTCCTCCCTGGAGGAAGAGGGGCCTCACAGATCCCTCACACCACAGCCTGTTTGACCCAGCCCCACCCTC
>JAQZBX010010616.1:0-44054 GCA_029593785.1 Cabassous unicinctus | reverse complement strand
AAAAAAAAAAAAAAAAGAGAGATCCTACTATATGCTAAAACACACTTTAACATAAAGGCACCAATAGGTTGAAAGCAAATGGATGGAAAAAGATATATATTAAAGTTGAAGTGGCAGCTTTAATATCAGATAAAATAAACTTCAAGAAAATGGTATAACCAGAGATAAAGAGGAACATTTCATAATGAATAAATTGTAATTCATTAGGAAGACATAACAATTATAAATGTATATGCCTCTAATAACAGAGTCTACAAATATATGAAGCAAAAATTAGCAGAATTAAAGGACAAATAGACAATTCCATGATTATGGTAAGAGATTTTGAAACCACTAACTTGGCAATTAATAGAGCAACTAGACAAAAAAATTTTAGTAAAAGTACTATCAACCACTTTGATCTGACATTTATAAAACACCACATTCAATAATTGCTGGATTCACTGTCTTTTTAAGTACAAATGATACATTTATCAAAATAGACTATAAATCAGGCAAAAAATTAAGCAATAAAACAAGCCTCAATAAATTTAAAGTAATCAAAATCACACAAAGTATATTCTCTGACCACAAGAGAATTAAATTAGAAATGAGTAATGAAAAGTTATCTAGAAACCCTAAATACATAAAAATCAAACTTCTGAAGAATTCATGTGTCAAAAACAAAATCACAAGAGAAATTAGAAAACATTTTGAAAAGAATGACAAAGAAAATCTAACATAAAGATTTGTGATATATAGCTAGAGAAGTACTTTGTAGCAAACATGTATTTCTAAATGCTTATATTAGAAGAGAAAAAAATCTCTAGAATCAATGACCTAAGGTCCCACCTTAAGAATGTAGAAAAAGAAGAACTAAGAAAACCAAGAGTAAATAGCAAGAAAGAATTAATGAAGATAAGAACAGAAATCAAAGGACTAGAAAACAGACCAGTGATAGAGACAATTAAGAAAGTCAAAGGCTCTTTGTAAAGATCAACAACATGGACAAATGTCCACCTAAAAAAAAAAAAGAATCATCAATATAAGAAATGAAAAAGGGGAATCTTGGGACAGATCCTATAGAAATTCAAAGAATAATAAGAAACTACTATGGCCAAATTATGTAAACAAATTAAAAAACACAGATGAAATGGAGCATTTATTTTAAAATAACAGAAAATTAAATAGAAAATCTCAGTAACTCTTTATCTATTAAATAAGTTTAATTATTTATTTAAAAAATTTCTTGAAAAGAAAACTCAAAGCCTATAGTTTCACTGGTGAATTTTTTCAGAAATTCAAGGGTGGAATAATACTAATATTGAACATACACTTTCAGAAAATAAAGGAGGAGGGATCACTGACCAAATCCTTTTATGAGGCTGCCATTACCTTAATATGAAAACTTGACATAGGCATTACCAAAAAGGAAAAAGAAATTAACAGACCAATATCCTTCATGAAAAGAGAAACAAAAATGCTTAACAAAATGTTAGCAAATGGGGTAAATATATATATATAAATGGCAAAAAATCATGATCAAATGGAATTTATCCGAGGAATGCAAAGTTGATTAAAATTTAGAAATCAATCAATATAATTCAACATATCAACAAAGTAAACAAAGAAACCATATGGTTTCAATAAATGCAGAAAAATCTTTTGACAAGATTCAATGTAACATTCATGATACAAAGTATCAGCAAACTAGCAATGGAAGAGAAATTCCTAAAATGGATAAAGAGTATCAGCAAAAAAGCCTACAGCTAACATTGTATTTAATGGTGAAAGACTGCATTGTCCCCCCTATGATAGGGAGCAAACCACTGTTGCCTGATTTTTCCACTTCTATTTAACATTGGGCTGAGGTCCTAGACATTGAAAACAAGACAGAATAAGGAAATAAAAGTCTTAAAGAGGAGAAAGGAAAAAGTAAGACTTTCCTATTTACAGATGCTATGATTGTTTATGTAGAAAATCATAGGGAATCTACAAAAGAACTACTAGAATTAACAAATGAATTTAGTAAGGTTATGGGATAAGAGGTCCATATACAAAAACCAATTATATAGCAAACAACTGGAAAACAATTTTAAAAATCCCATTATGAATAGCACCAAAAAAAACCCCCACAAATCAAAACATAAAAACCCCTAGGAATAAATATAACAAACTATGTCTAAGACATCTACACTAAAAATTACAAATAATGCTAAAAGAAATTAAAGACCTACATTAATGGAAAGATATACTATGTTAATGGATTGGAAGAGTCAAAATTCTTAAGATGGCAATTCTCCCCAAATTGATCTATAGATTCAATTCAATCCCAGTCAAAATTCAATCATGCTTGTTAGTAGAAATTGACAAGCTTTTCCCAAAATTTCCATGTGAATGCATAGGCCCTAGAATAAACAAAGCAATTTTTTTAAAAGTTGGAGGAGTTTACAATATCTCAAGACTTACTATAAAGCTACAGATTGGTAGAGGTGGTAAGATAGACCTATAGATTAGTAGAACTAGGTAGAAAGCTCATATAAGACCTATAGATTAGTAGAACTAGATAGAAAGCTCATAAATACATGTGTATGTGTATATATAATTGAATATATATATATATATTCAATTGATTTATGACAGAGATGCCAAGGCAACTTAATAGGGAAAGGGAAGTGGTGCTGGGTTGCCTGAGACTTGGATCTTGGGATAGGCAAATACTTCTCAAATAGAACACAAAGAGTATGAGCTATAGAATAAAAAATGTTGGATTTCATCCAAATAAAAACTTTTGCTCTTCAAAACACACCAGTAAGAAAACTAAAAGGCAAGTCACAAACTGATAGAAAATATTTACAACATATATATCAGACAAAAGATTTTTATTCAGAATATATAAAGAACACTTACAAGTAAATAATAAGACAAACAACCTAATAAATGATGAAAATATTCTGGGCAAAATAAAGCACATACTGTATGACTACATTTATATAAAATTCTAGAAAATGCAAACTTATCTGTAGGGACAGAATGGCAGATCATTGGTTGCTTGGAGACCAGGATGGAGGGAGGGATAAATTACTAAGGGTCACATGAAGATTTATGGAGGTGACAGAAATGTTTTCTTGGTTGTGGTGAAGGTTTCACATATGCAAGTGTATGTCAAAACTGATCAAGTTGTAAACTTCAAATATGTACAGTTTATTTACTTTAATTATATCTTAATATAGTTCTAAAATAAAACAATATTGGTACGTTTGTCCCTATAGTTCTACACCAAGCTAAAGCAAGGTCTGTTTTCTCTCCTTAGAACATGAAATAGATGCTAAAATATTAATTTGGATATTTTTCCCTGTATGGGGACAAATATTTATTGGGTACATTAAATAGTAAACCCTCCTGGGAGGCGAGCATAAAGGCTATAGCTCTTGCACTATCTTCCACTGGCTTTGCATAGGGACAATAATGCAATCAATGGCCATTTTATTAAAATATCTTTTATTGTACTATAAAAAAGGTAGGGTCAAGCTATCCAAATTTTTCTGTTTAAACTCTACTGAAGATTGTTTAAAAGTGTGAAAATGCATCAAGCATATTAAGGTGAAGAAAGAAAGGAAACTTTCCCAGAAACATATCAATAGAACAAAAATACATCTCCATGGAGGAGATCATCATAATACTCTCTTAATGCGAATTTATTATTAAAGTCTTTCAACTGAAACACACACACATGCACACACATACAACACTTTTTATCTTTGCAATAAATGAAAAGGAGAATCATAAATTGGAGACCCTTCACACTGTATTTAAAAGTAACCTACAATTAGCTTTAGAATGAGTTACTTCATTCAGACTAACTGAAGGGTAAAAGCTTTGAAAAAACCCAGCTGTTCTAGTCAGTTCTTTCATGCATTTAAGTAATAGGACATGCTTAGAGATGCTCTATTTCCTGCCCTATGCCACGAAAATATGTGATATGCTGCTACCTGACACCCCACCCCAGCACATTTGCTGAGTAGGAATTCCAGTTGAGGAACTGTTAGTTACTTCAAATATTTCCCGAAACTTTTTCTGTTGTTTTCCTTTGCCTGATTGTCTCCAAACATAAACTCCTGAAGTAAACCTATGGCAAAAATAATTTCCTCCGAATGCTGATCTACAGTAGCTGACTCTGGAGAATTTTCCCCTTTTGTTTGTTGATCTTTAGCGACTCTGGGTGGCAGTGGAGAGGCTGAAGTAC
This sequence comes from Cabassous unicinctus, assembly GCA_029593785.1. Lineage (NCBI taxonomy): Eukaryota > Metazoa > Chordata > Mammalia > Cingulata > Chlamyphoridae > Cabassous > Cabassous unicinctus. The sequence goes on along the minus strand of JAQZBX010010616.1, from coordinate 39,829 downwards.
TGAATTTGTCTCAAAACAGAGGGTGTTTGTATACAGTTTTATGGTACACATTATATCAGGCACTTCAAATTCCAAAGTGTTGTTATAATTTTTAAATAATACATCACTGATGTTTCATCTCTGTGTAGAACATTCCAGTCCTCCACTAACATTTATGAGCTCCATTTTTTCCCGCTAATTAAGCAACAATCTTCCTGGCACACATATAGTACTATGTATCCTGGCCAAATAAACCACTGTCAGATGAAATTAGTCAAATTTAATGCATATTTCATGTAATTTTGCAAGCAAATTTAATATGCACCTTCTACAAATAAGATCATTTGATGTTAGCATGTGAAACTTTGATCATTTTGAATTTTTGAGTTTAAATAATTCATTTAAATGTAGATTTGTTAAGGCATCGTGTATTTTGATTGCTATTCAACCTAGTGATATGATACACAGATGCTATTCTGCAGCTGTGGAAAGGATTACCAATAGTTTTGCCTTGCCAACAGTTACCACTCTGTAAGAGCATGTAATACACAGTTCATTGCTCTGTGTGAGCACAATCATGTTATACTGAACAGCATTGTGAAGAACTGTGATCTTTGAACTTTGGGAATTGCTCAGGCTTTGCAGAAATGAAAGAGCAGTTAAGTGGGAACGTTTGAAAATCAGCATTGCTAAATAATTTTCCTAAAATAATTACATTGGAAGAAAAAAAATGGAGGAAGGATAGGCTTCTCATTCAATTTTCAGTCTTCTGAGACTTTATTTAATATAAAATTAAAAGTTTGATTTTTAAAAATCAAACACACTTTGAGTACCAATGAATGAATGCACTTAATCATCTATTTGGGGGTTAACAGAGTTCTTGCTGATATTTTCTATTTCCTTACTTCCTGTCATTGATGTAGAAAGTATGGGAAAATGCATTCAATGTTTGTGAAACCAAACAGAAAGCCATTGCCTCTGTAGTGATGGCTTCTTAGAAGTCCACATCATCTCCCCAAAACACACTATATTTGGTGGACTTCCAATTCCACTATTGAAATTTAGCTAAATACCAGAAGAGGTTCTGATCTGACAACGGGAAAAAACTGCTTCATCCAGAACACTCACAGACCACAAGCATGGCAGGGATTTGTCAATTAAATTGGCCTTATTTGTTCATAAAGAAATAGCTGTATTTATTCAATCAAGCAGTTTGGAATGCTTTCATTGTACACTTCGCTCCACCCTCCTTCTTATTTTTCCTTTTTCTATTCACTTATTTAATTTAAACCAACTGCCTTTTTCTCTTGGAAATTATTTTCATGATTACAATGGATATTAGAGTTGGAATGGACTTGAAAATCATCTAATTCAATATTATAATGAAGAAATAAGTGTCCAGGACATGAAGTAACTCACCTGTTATTGCTAGATAGTAACAGAGACCAGGACTAGTTCTCTAAGTCCTCAATTGTAGTTTATTATTATTTTTTATTATTAAAATTTTTTTTATTTTTATTTTACCGGAAGGTCCCAGGGATCGAACTCAGGTCCCTCCATATAGGAGACAGATGCCCAACCATTTGAGCCACATCCACCCCCCTCAATTGTAGTTTAATACTTGCTCTCAAGCCATGTGAACTCTCCTTTTCTGTTATTTGAGCTAGATCTTTTACATAGGCGGCCACACACGGTATGATTTAAAGCATCAGTAATCCTGCTTGCAGCACTAATTCTTCACTGCTGGCTAGTGTATAGGGAATTTCCACAATTAGATCATCAAAAGAGAAGGCTAAATGTTACTTATGAATGGACACTGGGTTCAACACAAAGATCTGCCCTATTTACAACTCCTACAATGACTCTGGGACATAGATATTCTATCCCTTGATCCTGACACTTTGGCATTCTTTGATACAAACTCATCTCATCAGACACAAGGAAAATTGCAGTCATGCTTTCTGAGGATTATGACTGTCAACCTCGAAGACTGTACAAGGAAATTCTTTATCCTATGTTCCCTCAGTATATAGATTTCACAGCGGTTCAAACAAGGAGATATTTATGAGATACCGCATTGATGGTTTAGGAGTAGTTGGAAGGAAGGGAGGGAAAAAGTGAAGAAGGAAGGAAGGATAAAAAAACTGAAAGGAAAGAATGAAAAGCATTTAAAGAGGAAGAAAGGGGGGGAGAAACCAAGCTGGTGAAAGTTTATTATACATTTTTATAGGCTTGAGCTTTTCCTACCTTTGATATAACCAAGATGACAAGTTCCATGGGCAGAAAAAGCCACATAAGATTTATCCAAACTAATACAAAAACTCAGAATTGGAACACAGTTTCATTAGATCATCAAAAGAGGCTCTTTGCTAAATCCATAAGAAAGATAAATGGACTGGGATAAGGAATTTTCTAAAATAAGAATAATCATATAGAGCTCCATAAGGAGCTCATAAGCAACTATTGCAAGGTTCCCATATCAGGTTCATGAAGGTCTTTGGTCATAAATGGGTTTACGATTCCTGGTTGCTCTACCTATTTAGGACAGCTAGACCACCAGGCATATATTCCTTTTGGAGAAATGCTTATGTAGGATGAGCTTACAGTAGTGATGATTTTGTCAATGCAAATGCTATAAAACTGACTTCCTCTCCCTTAAACTATGCAGGTTTATATTCTGCTCATTTGCTTCTGGGACTGTCATTTTTTAAAATACTTTTGTTGTGATCAACCTTCCTTCAGTTCAGATATGTTATTGCTTTAGATAATTTAATACAGTGCTTTTCAAATTTTAATATATATTCGAATCACCTAGGGATCTTGTTAAAATACAGATTCTAAAGCAGTGTGTCTTGGATAGAGCCCTGGATTCTGCATTCCTAAGAAGTTTCTGGTTATGTCAGTGCAACTGGCCCACAGAACATACTTTGATTACCAATGAATGAATGCATTTAATCAGATTACCCTCACTTCTTCTAGATCTGGGAGCCACTCAGTCTCTTTAAGACAGGTGTAAATCTTTTGGAACTAAACACAAAGAAAATGAAGTTGATGTAGTATCCTCCACATAATTCTCCCCTAACACTCCTCAATACCAACAAAGGCAAAGACCAATGATGGTCCAAGGGAAAAGGAGATACGCTCAATATCTGGGGTGGATTTGGAAAAGAAAAGTTAGGGAAAAATGAAGAATCGACAATTCTGGCATTACATCAATGCTAACATGACAAGCACAAAACCTACATTTAAAGTGTTGAAGAAATAGATTACTCACAAGGAGACCATTTAACTAGGTAAAGTTCAATAGATGTAGGAAAACAAATTTGTTGCTTTTTTGTCTATTTTTCTCAAGATTGTATGCAATTGGTATGTCTAAAGCTATACAAAATATAAATAAATCCAACTTTAGAAAGCAGGAAAAAAAATAAGCCCCCAATACTCTCCTATATCCATCATTCTTTATTCTCTTCCACTATCTGGTAGTTTTTTCCTTTGCCTGAGAAGCTAGAAAAAGCTGAAACTCCATGGACCAAAGGAAGTCTCTGATAAAATGCATCCTTGGCCTAGAGTAAATAGAGCAGAAATATTTGCTATAGATTAGTTCAATGTCATTTTATGATACAGCAAGAGTCATCCAAATTTTCTTTTAAATCATGGGTATAAAAGAAAGTTAGCTAAATATAGATTATATAAGATGATGAAAACCCATATTAGATCTATTAATTACATTGTAAATTGGTGAATCAAGTGATCACATGGTTAAGAAGTATTTATTTAAAACCGAATGTGAGTCTATACTCAGTACTATTTCAGGAACCAGAGCTACATTATTGCATGAAGTCAAGTAGTTGTCTAGTGTAATGGATCTAGACAGGACAAAGAATGAAAGGGACTAAGTGTGATGGGATTAGGGGTGGTGAAAGAAGAGGAAGCCAGGACCTTGAGTTTTGGCTTTTATAATTGGGTGGATGGTGATGCCAGTCACTGGACAGGAACTAAAGGAAAAGCACATGGCAGTGGAGGGTGGGGTGTGATTTATTCAGAGCTGGAGATGTGAAGTAGGACATGTGTGGGAGATTTAGCAGACAGTTGTATATATGAGTCAGGAGCTGAAGTTAGAGAACTGGGTCGGACATACAGTTTTGAGGAAAATAAGTCTATGGATGTAACTGAAGTCAAGCGAACAGAAGCTCTCCACTTTGGAGAGGTTGAGAATTAATGACGATTGAAGGCTGAGTTCTGGAAAATACCTACCTTAATGGGATAGATGGAGAAAAAGGCACATTTGATCTCTGTGGTGAAATCTTACCTGTTGAATCATGAAATGGTAACTATATTTGTACATCCGTACTACCCATTACCCCATACATTTTTATTTTATTTTATTTTTTGAGTTAGCGGGGCCAGATATAGAATTGAGGACCTCATCTGTGGGAAGGCAGCACTCAACCACTGAACCACATTGGCTCCCCTGAGTTGGCTTTTTTCACTTGTTTTCTTGTTGTCTGTTTGTTTTTCTTTTTAGGGGGCACCAGGAACCGAACCGGGACCTCCCAGGTGGGAAGCAGGCACTAAACTGCTTGAGCCACATCTGCTCCCCACCCCCATACTTTCTTTTAAAATTAATATACTATTAAATTAGCACCAAATGACTCCATTCAATAAACATCCTGTAAATACATGAAACACCATCCTCAGCAAAAACAAAAATCAGAGTTTTATGGGCTAAACAGGGTAGGCCCAATTTTTCTCTCACCCCAGATTGGTGACAAGCCAGAACAACAAAGCAGCAGCGCGGCAAGCCGAGTACAGACCCCTCATACCCGACATTCTCCACTCAAGCACAAAGGTTTGTTCTCTCTTCCCTTTTCATTCCCCATTGGTGCTTCTCTGTCTTCAGAAACTTAACAAATACATTTCAAGGATATACAGCACTTATAAGGTCATGTTATCAGTCCATATTTCTTGGTCAATGAAAGTTAAAAGTAATGAGGATACTTAGGAAGTATATTAGCCAGGGTTTTCTGGGGAACAGAATCAACAGGAGATATCTGTAAATAGTATGAGATTTTATAAGATTCTCTCACATGACCATGGGGATGCACAAGTCCAGGTTCCACAGACAGGCTACAAACCAGGGGTTCCCATGAAAGTCCAATGAAGGTCCTTGATGAGTTTCCGGGAGATGTTGGCTGTCCAAAGACGAGTTGGGAAATTCTTTCTGAATGCTGAAATCACTTTCCCTTTTAAGGCATTCAATTGATTGGATAAAATGCCACTCATTGCTGACGGCAATCTCCCTGGTTGATCCTAGATGTAATCAGCCATCTATGCAGTAAACTCACTGATGAATAAAACCCATAAATGTCCTTGTATTACAATAGTCCAGTGTTTGCTTGACCAAACACCTGGGCACAATTTCCTGGCCAAGTTGACACATTAGCCTAACCATCACAGGAAGTAAAAGAAATTATGCTGTTTCTAGGAAGTGTTAGCAACTGACATAAACTGAGCTAGTATTAGATCCATGTAGGAAGTTTATATGGAATAATTCAAAAGAAGAAGATAATGGAGAATGGGGGAGAAGATGCTGGAAGCAATTTAAAAGAGACAGGGGGAAATAAAGGTGAACTATGTTGACCATCAATTATTAACCCTGAGGGTTAGAACAAATTTTATTTTTCTCACAGTTTTGAAATATTTTAAATATTATGTTTGCTCTGCAGATTTGATGCAGTGTTAGGGGGCAGGCCCCTGCTAATTTGTGGAAATATGCCAGCAAAACAGGATATTATTTTAAGAACAAAAAGATATCTTAACTTATTTTACTTCCACAGTTGGGAAAGAATATACAGTAGCCTCATACAAGTGCCACATGTTGAGAATCATTGCCATGCACAGAATTATCATCATTAACATCAATATGGAAGAACTTAGGGAAGTTTCTATGCTGCCTTTATGACTAGAGGAAGATTCACTCAATCAAATTGGAGGCAAAAGTTAATAGTGTTCACCAAATGTCAAACCCCATATTTAATCTAAAAGGTAAGGTGCAAATTAATTCTGGATCTGATGGTGGGTGTGGGGTGGGGTAGGAGGAAAGGATCATAGGAAAGTCACAAAATTTCTGTGACTAGACAGCTCTTTACTTTCTTTAGTATTAGCATAGCCAGTTTGAGAATTACTCATGCCATGTTCTTCAGCTTTGTTCATGCCAAAACACTTAGTCTGTCTATGTACCTTGAGCAAAGAACAGTAGACTAAAAGAAAAGACAGAGAAACAGGTCCTCACAAATGTCCTGTTTTACAATTTATTTTTAGGAGGTACTCGAGATTGAACCCAGGACCTCGTACGTGGGAAGGAAGCTCTCAGACAACTGAGCTACATCTGCTCCCCCAAATGTCCTGTTTGAAAGCTTGGGTGTTATGACAGATACGGTTACACCAAACTATTTTGTGATGGGGTCCATGTGGACAATGGCAGTTGGTCAATGCGGTAGTGTTCTCTGTCAGCTCTGTTGTCCTTCTAACACAGTAAGTATGACACTTCTGACTGTCCTATTTTTTTTAAGAAGTTGGAATAAGTTTTCATTTCATATCTTAGTGTACCTAGTAGGACTAGAAGCTTATATATTAAAAGAATTTTTCTTTCGTTTTCAGAGTATTTATAGTTACTAAATATTTGTTTTTAAAATTATTATCATTTACTCAGTGCACAGTGGGTCATTATTTACTACTTTTAAACAGATTGAAAAATGGATGTTGTCCTGAAACCACAGTTTTCTGTACATATAAACCAATATTACCTAAAATGGTTTAAATATGCATAACTCATTTCCATACTCTGAAAGAAATTTTAGATCCCAAATAAGTAGTGTGATAGCCTCAGCTCTGACTTGGAGGGACTTTCTCAGTGTAATTTTGCTACTTTTGAAAACTGGGCGCATTTTTTCTACAGTTATATGTTTGTTGGTGCAGGCTCTTTGGCTGTACTGCCCAGAGTTCCTTGATTAGGCACCACTGTTTCCCTGTAAGCTGATGTGGCTAGCCGTCTGGGGATCAAGCCACCCCATGTTTTGGGGGAGGTACAATGTGATCTACTATGAAAAGTTTTTACATTTGATGCACTATCCTTGTAAAGAGAAGATCCTCTCCTCTCTACAATTCTGGGAGAATAAGGTGTATTTAACATTATTTCCCAAACTCATATGTGAACAAACATATCAGTGAACTAGACCTCCTAGTTATCCATAGTTTGAACTACTCTATCATAATTTATAATTCAGCTCCATTTTGCATAATATTATTTAAAGTACCTTATAGATGTTTGGAAGGTATAGAACTCATTCACCAAATGGGCCAAGAGAAAAATGATTTCTGGACTTTAGAACCTATAACAGGCTGATTTTAATTTAAAAAAAATGACAGTCACTTTGTTGTGACTTTATGCATGCTTTCAAAATTTCAAAAGCTCTATTTCACTATTATTGCAGAGGCTGATTGGATGGTGAATATACCTTCTGGAAACTTAATATGCATGTGGCAGCAAATAGCATCTCACATTTAGGGAGATTATAAATTTGTCTTTATGTCCTCTCCATGAAATAAAAAGGAACAAATAGTTATATCACTTAATGAAAGAAAAAATTGAAACATAAATGTTGCATAGTTCATGGAAAATCTGGGAGACACCATCTCCTTGATTCTACTTTTGCGTCACCCTTCTGGATAAATAAATGAGTGTATCAGTGCTATTTCTTAGGATCTCACAATCTGGGACCTAGAAGAATCATCCTTCCAACCATTTCTTTTTACAGTTGAAGAAATGGAGTCTGAACAAGGTAATGCAGTCTGCAGCAAGCTATGTGGGATATTAATGGTACAACTGGAACTAAAATGTGTACTCTTAATTCTTGGTCCAGTGTGCTTTCAGATGCAATTCAACTCAATTATGAACGGCAGTGGTTTTTCATTTGGAGATGTAGAGATGCACTCTCACCTAGAATATTGGACCAATTAGGTAGCCTACTTAGAATACAGTTTAGTAATTAAAAATGAATATAGGGGGGCGGATATGGCTCAAATGGATGGGCATCCACCTCCCATATGGAGGGAATTGGGTTCGATCCCCGGGACCTCCCGGTAAAATAAAGAAAAATATAGAAGGCGCGCTGACCTCCAGGCCCCACTAGCGGATGTGCCAGGCCCCACCAAGCCACGCAGCAAGGTGATGATGTAACAGGAGAGTGACACAAAGGGAGAGCCAAGATGAGACGTGCCAAAAAACCAGGAACTAAGGTGGCACACATGGCAGAACGCCTCTCTCCCACATGAGAGGTTTCCAGGATTGAATCCCGGTGAAGACAGGAGGAGAAGTATGAGAAGAGAGGGCAGGAAACAGACACAGAGAATTGCCCAGTGAGTGGACACAAAACACAGCAAAACTGGGGTGGGGGGTGTGTGTGTTTAAAATGGATAAAAGTAAAAATAATTAAATAAATAAATCTTTAAAAAAATGAATATAGGAAAATGGAGAAATAGTGAATAAAAATACAATATTCAATATATGGCCTAATAACCAACCACGTAGAACCTACTTATGTCAATATGTAAATGATTACAGGTTGAAATGCATTTCAAAATACATATTTTCTATAAAGTTGAAATTAAATCATTTTTATTCTTATCATAGTTCTTATTTTAACTCTATAGAATTCTGATATTGGAGCTTTAAAAATTTTTTTAATTTTGTTATCTCTTTTTCCTTCCCTTTCTTGATTTGATGACATTCTGAAACCTATTTCAGGCTTGCATTCATTCTATCAATGTTCCTGCCTCTTTGTAGAGAATGTTAGCTTCTGGGATTGTGTAAAATATTGGTATTATTTATTATTTATTCAAAGACTCTTCATCAATATAAATCTTCTCATGCAAATCTGCTCCTACTGTCATCTGGTAAATCAGCCCGAGGACTCTGAAATCCCAAGTCTATTATTTCCATCCTGCTTATGCAGATGTTCCTTTCAAAGAAATATATTTGTTCTTATACATTTAAAAATATTCCTTTGCATTTTTAGAGGAATAGAGCAGTAAAAGCATTGCTTTATAGCTATGTCATAGTCACTACTGACACTTAAGCTAGAAGTAAAAGACTTCTTAATCTTTCATTAGATTCTCCACTACATCATTCTACAGTATGATATGGAGAAAAAGAACCTTAAAATGAAAACTGAAAGCTGTGTTTTTCCTCTCCTCTTCTACTCAGGCCTTGCAACACCACTTGCCTTTCCCAGGATGAACCATGGTCTTTCATCTCTCCTGGCTCCTGCTCATACTGTTTTCTCTGCTTAAAATCCTTTTCTATTATTTCTACCTGAACTACTCCTATTTATCTTTCTAAGACCCAATTCTAATATCACCTCCTTGATACCAACCTTTCTAACTTCCCTCTGCACCCCCATAGAATATTTATTCCTTTCATCATTACTGCACTGTATTTTGTCTTAACCTCTGCTCCCATTGTGTAGAGATTGATCAAATGTACGTTGACCCCAGTATTAGATTTAATAAATCTATTAAAGTCAGAAACTATGACTTGTTTCTGTTTCTCCAGGGTTTAAAACAAGATGTGGAACATGGTAGGAGCTCAATAGTTATTCAGTGAGTAATGGACGCACGAGAGAATTCTTTGCAACATGAGTGGAATGTCTTATTTGCATTATTTTGTTAAATGAGAAAAATGCGGCAAATGCAAAGATTACCTCCATATGCTTTAAATAGCCTTATTTAGGAAAAATAATAATAAAAAACATTTGAAGAGTATGAAATGCCAGGAAAAATTAACATTGCCCCAACTTTGCACATTTAAGCATAATAAAAAATAACATGTGCTTTGATTTAGCAGCTTAAAATAAGGTGAAAAATTAGACAGTATGTAACCATCAGTTGTTATGAGAAACTCTGGAAAACTGTCAGAACTTACTGTCCTCAAAAGGTTTAGTATTGTTTCCATAATTTGTAAGAATAAAGGTCAGGGCTAGTTGATTTCAGACTTAACATCATATAGTCTATTTAGGCATATCTGTTGGTAGGTCCAAATTGGAAAATGAGTGAGATTTCACTGTAAAGAGAGTGTCTGTTTTATTTCATTGAACTTTTTCTCACTCAATATCTCTGTCTTTTTCACTCCACTTCCCACTCCGTCTATAGATGCATTTCTTTTTCTTTTCACATATGTGCACAATATGGAAACAGTAATTATATTTCCTGATATATGTAACATGATATATAAGGATTTTTATTCATACATGCACATATACATATATGTTTCTAGGAAGCATGTATTATGGGTAATATATAATAACAATAGTTTCTATTTATTGAATGCTTAATATATGCCATGTTTGTGCCAAGAGAATATTATACAAAATCTCATTATTTCTTGGGATATATTATCCCCATTTCACAAACTTGAGGCTCAAAGGGTTAAATAATCTCCATGGGGAGGGTAATGAGATAGGCAAGGAATACCTGACTGAACTTCAATTTTTTTTTAAATTAGAGAAGAGTGCTTTAAACGTTGCTAGCAGTTTTCTGTCTCTAGATATGGAGCTGTCATTTCACCATTGGAACAGAATTTCATTTGGTGGTGGAGGTTGTAAAGAGGCTCTTTAGTTCTACAAGTGTAAGACAAATACTGACCTATTGTTCTTGGAGAAACCCATGAAGCAACCATGCACTTGGAAGCCAATGCTATTCTAGTCTATAGAATAGAATATTAATCTAGTCCTCCATAATAAATATTTGGTATGTTTTTAGCAGGACCACTCCATGCCAGAGACAGAGAATTCTCTGCCCACCTCTCGCCAAGTCTGTTTTTAAGCTGCCAAATGCCTAAAAGCATTGATTATTCTTGGAAAGAGAATGTGCATGCGTGAGAGAGGAGGTGGTGGAGGGGGAGAGAGAGGTTTTCTTTTTGCCCAAGCCTTGCTGTCAGGTAGTCATGAGACTGGAAAAAAGTGCAGACCTGATTTTTCATGTTACTTTAGGAAAGGCTAACAAAAGAACTGGGCTATACTTAACACAACACTAACTTGACTCTACTTTGGCATACCACAAACTAGGTTATTTAAGACTAATTTAGCCAGCATTGGAAAATGTACTGGGTTGACCAATGCGATTCCCCATTCTGGTCCATGGGGGCCAAAACCACATCTGACAGGTCCTGGAGGGGTTTTCTGCCTGAAAGAATGTAAGTTCCTGTTGTCATGTTCCCATGGGGTAAGGTTGTGGGCCCTGAGGGAGGGAGAGACAGAGGCAGATATGGAAGCTGGGGTGTGGAGATAGGAAATTGAAATCCTTCTCATTTCTCTAGTACTCTGGGTGGTTGAACTGGGGACTGAAATTGGCATTATGTCTAGAACTAACACTTCATGAGGGTAAGCAAAAGAAGGCCCGCTGTACTAGAAGTACTTCTGACGGGATATCAAACATTTCAGCTAAGATTTAGCTGTGCCTGCTCTTGAATTAAAACAGAATGGTTTGAGTTGCAACAACCTGACAAACTACTTGGGAGGCAAAGGAAGGTCATCTGCAAAGCTCTTGCGAGCCGAGTGAGGGACAAACACAAATTTGCAGAGCATGTGAGCCCATCTTTAGCACGGTGGCTTTGTGTTGTGTCAATTCAGCTATTTGAAAACATTGTCCCCCAGAATTCCTTTCTCTGTATGGTTCCAGAATATGACCACAAGAAAAATTTGTGTGAGATTTGGAAGGCAGAAATGAGGCAGCAGCAATTACACCCTGAAGGTCAAGTACAGGGTGACAGGCATGGTTGCAGTTTGTAAATGTTGTTGCTGATCTGCTGGATTAACGGGTTCCTGGGGTGCTGCAGTTGGCCTGCATCTCCTCCAACTCCCCCATTTCTTCCTTCAGCTTCTCTTAGTTCTGGGCTAGCCAGGTATGCAGGAGCTCCATGGAGAATGGCACCAGCTCCTTCTGCAGGTCACCTGCATCTCAGGATTGGAGCCTGAGAAGCAGACGTGGGTTCTAGTTTGTACTCATGGGTTCTGATTTGTCCTCACTCACCCCCACTTCATGCCCAGCTTTTTGACTGTCAGCCCTCGGATCTACAGTGACTCAGGTTCACCACCAGAGGCACACACAAGGGTCTTCCATAAATCTTTTTCATAAGCTCCCACAATTACATCAGGCCTGATTCCTGTAATAAATCCCCTATTCCATATCACCTATGGTCCTTCTACTTCCATGATCAATTTCTACCTAAAACACTTGGGGAGACCTGAAGACCAGAAAGAGGCATCAGGTTACATATGTAGCCAGTAAAAGTGTTCGGGAATACTGTTATTGTCTCCAATTAGGAAGAATGATTACTAAATGCATGAATCATGAGTCTGCTTATTGTTCCCTTGAAGGGTAATCATTTATCATCTTAAGTAGGACAATATATTCCTTTTAAGCAAATCAATTTTATTGGTGCTTATTAATAAAGCACATAATTCATCCAAAGTGTACAATCAATGGTATTTTCTATAATCACAGAGTTGTGCATTTATCACTTCAATCATTATTAGAACATTTTCATTATTTCAATAATAATAAACAAAAAACAAACAAGACAAACAAGAAAACAAACAAACAGACAAACAAACAAGAAAATTCTTCACCTCTCAATCTGTTTCCCCTGCTGTACATAGCTGCTATTTCTGGCTCTTCTTGTACAAATTATTTATTTATTTATTTATTAAGCAGTTTTACTGAGATATAGTCACAAACCATATGATCTATTCAAAGTGTATAATCAGTGGCTTTTAGTATAATCGCAATGTTGGGCATTCATCACCACATATAAAAATTTTAGAACCATTTCATTATTTTATATGTGTCAACAACATACAAAAATAAGCCAGGGACATTCTGTGAGATGCAGATGCAAGAGGCATTATAGCATCACAACAAGTTCAAATTCAGATATGATATACCAAAAGATTTTAGTTCAAACCCATAAATGATTAGTGCTCTGCTCTATTCAATCTTTTGAACACATTCTCTGTACTTTGTCAGGTGCTAAAGAAGTAAATGTAAATAAGCTTCTGGCCCCAGAATGTTCACTACCTTGAGGCAGCAGACCTCTCCCAACCCTTTAAACTAGCCAATTTGACCACTTGTCCCCATGACTGAAAGCTAAAAGTATGACCCAGAGAGTAACATCTGTTGACATCCTTTTTCCAGACCACTGCTCTGGCTTTTGACTCCCAGGATATCAAATCCCTGACTCCACATTCTTGAATTCCAAACTTACTTCTGTTCCTTCCTTTTATTTTGGGGACCTTTGGTTATCAACTTATTGAGTTTCAATTCCTTATTGCGTTTCACTTTCTCCTTGCCTCTGGCATCTCCCAAATCCTTTTCCAGTCCTGGCCTAAGGAACCCAAAGGATGTGTTGATCCCAATCTCCCTCCTCTCTGAGGGAGTGGGATTCAGGTAAGTGAGGAAACAGAACTGCAGTATAATAAAACAAGTGCTATGCTGTTTATGTATGGAATGTTACACATTCATAGATGGTAATGTAATCAGCACCTTAAAGTGTGACCTCCACCAACTTCCACACCTTACAGCTATAAATCTTTATCTACACTGTTACTCTTCCATTCATCCTGAAAATATTGATACGTAACCACCATGTGCCATCCCCACTCACTGCTTTCCATCTCTCTCACAATGTCGCTTCTGCTGTTTCGGGCTAACCACCAAGGCTTCTGAGGAAGTAATATCAACTGGTGATTACGCGTGGGGAGTTAATCTGTCTGGGTTCAAATCTTGGCTCATAGTACGTCTTGTATGCCTTAGTTTCTTCAACCATAAAATGGGGATAATCATAGCACCTACTTGCTAGGATTCTTGTTAAAGTTGGTTCAAATAAGACATGTAAAGTGCTAACCTAGGGCCTGGAAAAGGGTAGATACTATCTGTGAGTAGTTATTATTATTAAATGATTCCATCTTTTCATCTGCTCTATGACCAGCTTTTCATTTTACCATATTTTTAAACTTTCTTTACTTGTTTCTTCTACCCCCTATCATCTACAATTATATGCTTGCATCTCATATTTCATTAAAAGTCTTCAATATAATATATCCCTTTAGCTACTTAATACCCTTATCATTCTTCTTTTCTTTATAATCAAAATACTCCAAAGTATTGACTCTCAATATTTTCATTGCCTTACATCCAATTTACTTTCCAGCCCTTTCCAATCATGCTGCTGCCATTGACTATTAACCCAAATAATTTCCAAGTCCAAAGGTTATTCATTTATTGTACTCACTACAGCATTTCTGAGACTTTTTCTCCACTTGGCTTTGGCACACTATTCTTTTGTGGTTCTTCTTCCACATTGTCAACAATTTCTTCTCAGTTTCTTTTGCAAATACCTCCCATCCTATCCAATTGATTATACAGTTCTGCCATTTCTAAGTTCTTAACATATTTTGAATCTTTTCCTTCCACTGTATTCACACTGTAGTTGCCTCAGTCCAGATCCTCACCGAACCATTGCAATAATCTTCAAGTTGGTCATTCTGCTGAGTTTCTTGCCCCATTGCATATATTTCCTCTACAGTAGTGATCTTTCTACAATGCAAGCATGTGGAGGTAAAAAACTGGGTACAACATCAACATCAAAATAATATTTTCCTTCCCAAAACTCATAACCCTGCTCTAATCATGAAAAAACATCAGACAATAGAAGGGCATCCTACAATATGCCTGACAAGTATTACTCAGAACTATCAAGATTACCATAAACAAGGAAAATCATAGAAAATGTCATAGCCAAGAGGAGTTAAGGAGACATGACATCTAATTGTAACATGGTATTCTGGATGGGATCATGGAATAGAAAAGGGACTTTAGGTAAAAACTAAGGAACTCTGTATGAACTATATGTATTTTAGTTAATAATAATGTATCAGTATTGGTTCATTGATTGCAACAAGTATACCGTACTAATATAAGGATAGATGTTAATGATGGGAAATGGTGTGCAAAGAGGATGTATGGGAACTCTGTACTCTGCTCAGTTTTTCTATAAATCTAAAACCGTTCTAAAAGTAAAGCTTATTAATAAAAAATAGTACATCTCTTTTTTTATCCCCACCATCTATTGAGAAACCTCTGGAACTCTCAAATTCTTTTCCAACATGAGATCCTATGTTGTGAGAAGTGGAGGAGGTTGGTGATGTTTCATGTGTGCTTTGATGTAGTCTTTTTTTTTAAATTTTTTTATTTGTAAAATGATATATGAATATATATGCATATATGTGCATTTGCTTACATAAATGTTATTTTTTTATATATATATTTTAAAAGATGCTTAGATTACACAAATGCCACACCAAAACCACAGGGATTCCCATGTTCCCCACCTCCCACACCTCCCACAACATCCCACGTAAACATCTTCCCAGGGAATGGAGAGAGCCTGCAGCTGAAGGCAGGATAATCCCATCCACCGTATCCATGGGATATAAGCCCTCTCTCACTTGGAGGTGGAGTGGACATCACCATTCCAGTCCCCTCAGGATTGGGGGAAGAGCTATGGACTAGAGTGGACTTAATGGTATTCTGTTGTAGACATATTGTGATTCAAGCAATGGAAGAAATTACAACAGTGCTTTCGGAGCAGGGAGGGGAAGGGCAGTTGTAGTACAGTGGCTTTTTTAGGACTTGGGGGTTGCCCTGAGTGACGTTGCGGTGACAGATATAGGCCATTTTACATCAGCATGTACCATGCAGAACTGTGTGGGAGAGAGTGTGGTCTACGATGTGAACTGTGGTCTATGCTTAGTGGCAAAACCCCAGGATGTGTATATCCATTGCAGGTGATGTGCCACACTAATGATGTAGTCTTTTTGTTGTCCACTGTTTTCTACTCTCTTGTTCTGGTTCCCAGAGAAAGAAGACAAAAATGTCTTCTGCTGAAAGATCTGGAGCCCTCCTCAGGGCACAGGTGCCAAAGCTGGTGTCCAATATTTAAGTGCCAATGTCCTTGCAAAGCAGCCAGTGCCTTGTTTCCTGCCAAAGTAACTGACTCCAATGCTGCTGATTTGCTGTTGTCTTGGGATCTGAAATTCTCATGGAAAGCTAGTGATACAATCCTTTTAGTTTCCTTGCTTGTTACTGGAATTCTTTCTTCTTGGGGCTCAGGATTCAATCCCTAAAGACTGGGAAGAAGGATACTCAGAGGGGTAGACTCTGAATTGCTGAACACAGAACCACTGCTCTGTGCTGTCACTGACTTATTATCCTTGCAGCTATTTCTTCTTTTAGATTGAATTATTTCCTAGAAGGTTTCTTGACTATCCATGCAAATAGACTATTGAGGACCTGGACCACTAGCCCTAGAGATCTGTCCAGACAAGTCTGAATCCAAGAGAGAAACAGCTCAAGTTCAAGAGACAGAAATAAGATCATGTTATTATCTATTTAGAATTCTTCAGTGCCTTCTTACTGTCAATTAGCATGGCTGTATAAGGCATTCTCCTATCCCGCTTCAGTACATTTCTCCAGACTTGGTCCTCCATAAACCCTCCTCAGACTCCCTACCCCAGCCACTTTAAATTATTTTAAACACCTACATTCCATGAAATCACATGGATTCTCATGTCTCCATGCTTTCTTTACTGGTGTTGTCCACATTGGGTAAGCCACCCATCCCTCATTACCACCCCAAGGCACCATAATATCTTTGTGTATTTTTACCACTGCCACATCCCATCGTATTAGCTCTCCATTGCTGTGTAACAGATTGTCACAAAACTTAGTGGCTTAAAACAACAAACATGTATTAGCTCACAGTTTCTATGGGTCAGGAATCTGAGCATGCCTTAGCAGGGTCCTCTATCTCAGGGTGTCCTTACAGTCAAGGTGTTGGTCAGAGCAAGGTCTCATATGAATGTTCAATGAGGGTGGAGCCACTTGCAAGCTTGCTGATGTGATTGTTGAAAGGATTCAGTTCCACACATTCTGATAGCCTACAAGCCTCAGTTCCTCACTGGTTGTTGACTATAGGCCTCCTTCAGTTCCCTGTTATGTGGGCAGCTCACAACAGAGTAACTGGTTTCCATCGGAGGAAGCAAGTGAAAGCACCATCGAGGACAAGCAAAAGGGAAGCCAGAGTATTTTTTCAATCTAATTTCATAGCAGACATCATATCACTTTTGCTGGATTCTATTGATTACAAGTAAGTCACTAGGTCCAACACACACTCAAAGGGAGGGAATTACACAAGGGCATGAATACCAGGAGGCAGGGTCATTAGGGGTGTTTTGTGGTTGCCCCATGGAGGGCATTACCTGCTGCCACCCAAAATTGGTTTGGATGCTGAGACTTGAACCACACATGCACCAAGAGGATATGAACAGGTTTATTACTTACATAATGTGACTTTCTGGAGAGAACAGAGCAGGTACCCAAGCCAGTCCAGAATGGCTTGAGTGAAGAAAAGAGTAAAAGACTTCGGATTTCATTGTGGTGAGGGGCTGGGGCTGGATCAGGGTTACCACGTGCATGGGGGTTGTATGGTCTGAGCATCTCTGCTGGCACCAAGGAAGGGAGCATCCAGGCTTCCTTATCAACTTGTCCACATGTGAGGCAAAAGGGAAAGGGGGAGGAGTGGGGGATGAAACCTATCAGTGGTCAAACATCAAAAATGGAGTCAGGTTCTTTGTTAGAGGGGCCCATTTTAGGGGCCACCTACCACATCAGTTGTAATACAATTGTTTATTTATTTCTTTGTCTCATTTCAGGGTAAAGAATATACCTTGTTTTTATATCCTCAGCACCTAGTGTAGTGCCTGGCATATCATGGTTACTTAAATGATGGTTGAATGAGTAACTGAATGAATGAATAGACTCTCCCTTTCCTCTTGATTATTTATTCATCTGCTATATATCTATGGATCTTTCATGATTCAACTCACACATTATATTTTCTCTCTGATGTTTTTCTCAATCCATTCTTGCTTGTCTCTGGTAGAACTGACCGCCCTTCTCTTTGTGTCCAACTCCACTGGGTATAGTTGTGTCATAGAACTGACATAATTCAGTGGCATTTATTTCTTTACATGATTGTCTCATTTACTAGTATGAAATCTCTTGAATGGCAAGAACTGAGTCTTGTTACCTTTGTAAGCTCTCTATCTTTAGTGGACTGAAATTGTATCCCTCAAAAAGATATGTTGACATCCTAACTTCCAGTACCTGAGAATATGATCTTATTTGGAAACAGTGTCTTTGCAGATGTAATCAAGCTAAGATGAGGTCATACTGGATTTGGGTGGGCCTAAATTCAATGATCGGGGTAAAGAAAGGGAGATTTTGAGACACAGACACACATAAAGGAAAGACGGCTCTGTCAAGAAGGAGGCATAAATTGGAGTGATACATCTACAAGACAAGGAATGCTAAAGATTTTCAGCAACTACCATAAGCTAAAAAGAGGAATGATTCTTCCCTAGAAACTTCAGAAAGGGTATTGCTCTGCCTACACCTTGATTTTAGTTTTCTAGGCTCTAGAACTGTGGGAAAATAAATTTGTATTGTTTTAAGCCTCCCTGTTTGTTGTGATTTGTGGCAACCCTGGGAAATTAAGGCAGCATCTAATATATCACACATAGTAGATTAGTTAATGGTACATGAATGAGTCAATTCTCCTATGGGGAAAAGATTAAGAGAAATCTAAACAAAAAAAGTATATTTAGTTTGAATCTTGAAGAATACATAAAGGTTTGCAAAAAAAGAGATGAGTGGGGGGGATTTGGAGAAAGAATAATCTACACAATAAGTAGCAAAGGCAAAGAATTGTAAAAATTCTGGTGTATTGAAGTAATAAGACTTAGCTGATGGAAAACAAGGCTATAAAAGTAGATTCATATCTAGATTGTGAATACTTTGTAGGTTATGCTAAGTAGGGTGGCTTTTTCTTTAAGGTAAAAGAGTAATTGAAGATTTGTTTGTAACTTGGGGGCCATTATTAATCTGAGTATACCTGTTTTAGAAAAATTATGGAAGAGTAGTATGGATTGGAGTAGGGAGTGATCTAGAATCAGTCAGGGATGGGAAGTGAGTAGTTCCACTGGGAAAACAAGAACTCTAGCTGGAAGAAATCAGAGTGCAGATGGAAGGTGAGTATCAGTATTCTGAAAGCTGCTGAGAGGGAATGACAGGGGAGTTCTGAGATTTGGAAGCTGTGGGAGAGTGAGCAAACTCTAATGAATGGATCGTAAGACTGTGTAAAACAGATAAGGACAATTAAAGTAAAGACGATGGAAGTATCATCCAAAGAAAGGATTAGCTCTAATTCTCTTGATAATTGACCAGTTAGTCTCCCCAATAACCCAATAAAGACTTAAACCCACTTTAGGTTTGCACACATACATTTTAGCATAAGACTAACAAATAAAGAAAACTTATTTTATTTTACTCAAATGGATACAGAAGACAGTTTTTACTAGTCTACCTGAGACCAACTCCATGGAAGTATATTATTTCTCTAACACTAGCTTTTTATCCTAAAAGGATTATCACAGACTTCTCAGAACTATTTTCTAATATGAAATTTCACAGCCTAAATTTTGTGCTCAAGGTAAAATATTGCAGATGTTACAGGCTGGACTGTCTTCAATGGATAGCTTTGAGAAAGAGAAATAGACTTTTTTTTTTTTTTTTGAGAGTTTTGGTGTTCCTAGTTTAAATTGTAGTCTGAAAGTATTCTGGTAATAATTATATACAACAGAGTAGGATAAATAGTGTCCCCCCGCAAAAAAAAAAATTCATGTCTACCTGGAACCTCAGAATGGAAAGTTATTTGGAAATAGTCTTTGCAGATATAACTAGAGATTTCTAGAACAAGTCATCTTGGGTTGAGGGTCAGCCCTAAATAAAAGAAATGGAGAGGACAAAACAAGACACAGAGACACACAGAGAAGAAGGTCATGTGAAGATGGTGCCAGAGATTGGAGTGATGTGCCTGTAAACCAAACCATGCCAAGGATTGTCAGCAAGCACCAGAAGTGAGGATGAGACACAGAAGGGTTCTCCCCTAGTGCCTTCAGAGGAAGCATGGCACTGCCAACACCTTGAGTTTGGACTTCCAGTCTCCAGAACTGTGAAAGAACAAATGGCTGCTGTTTTAAGCCATCCAGTTTGTGTCACTTTGCTATGACAGACCTAGAAAACATGGCTAATAGGGCAGAAAAGAGTCCACAGGACAAAGAGATGCCCATTAACTCCCTTTCAAAATTCTTTTTTTTTTTTTTAAGATTTATTTTATTTATTTATTCCCCTCTTCTCCCCCGTTTGAGCTCACTGTGTGTTCTCTGTGTCTGCTCGTTTTCCCTTTAGGAGGCACTGGAAACCGAACCTGGGACGTCCCGTGTGGGAGAGTGGCACTCAATTGCTTGAGCCACCTCTGCTCCCTGCTTTGTTGTGTTTCTCTTTGTGTCTCCTTGTTGCATCATCTTGTTGCATCAGCTTGCCATGCCTGCCCGTTGGGCCAGCTCGCTGTCTTGCTTGCTTTCTCCAGGAGACACCAGGAACCAAACTGGGACCTCACATCTGGTAAGCAGGAGCTCAATCTCTTGAGCCACATCCACTTCCCCTTTCAAAATTCTTATTGCTCTTCTATAGGGCAGCCTAAGAATCTTTCATGGATTTTGTTTTTCAAGGATTTCTAGAATATTACAGTTGGCAGTCATCTCAGA
This sequence comes from Cabassous unicinctus, assembly GCA_029593785.1. Classification (NCBI taxonomy): domain Eukaryota; kingdom Metazoa; phylum Chordata; class Mammalia; order Cingulata; family Chlamyphoridae; genus Cabassous; species Cabassous unicinctus. The sequence goes on along the minus strand of JAQZBX010010616.1, from coordinate 19,067 downwards.
TTTCACCAAACATTTTAGTTAGGCACTATTTTTAATATAAAAAATTTTCTCAGACCTCTCACATAATACCAGTTTAAAATCTTTATATAGGATGATGACTAGAAATGCAAAGTAACAAAATGCCATTCTAAATTCAGTAAGCCTTTTAAACGAGCTTTTATTTTATTAACAACAGTATCTGCATACAGTTGAAGACATGTATCTGGTGTTGTGGTATTCATTCGACTGTGGATTTGATTTATCTGACTCTTTTCAGTAACTCCATGGATCTGAATGGGTTTTTCACTCACAAGTTTGAAACTGACCTGGTCCATCTTCCTTACTCTACAGATGAGGGAGCAAGTCATCTGAAGCAGGTCATATAGGTAAAAGATTACACTAAGTTATAAGGGCAGAATAAAGACTAGATCTCAATTAATACAATCCCCAAATTGCCAAAAGCATTTGTATATATTAACACAAAGGGAAAATCAAACTATAATTCTTATGATAAATGGTATGATATGTCAGTTCTACTCTTTAGAATGTACTCTCAGATTTTAAAGTCTCTGGCATATTTGGCATATTATAGTTGGCCCCATATTGCTATTCTAAATTAAAAATAGCTGCCTGTGTCTATGCCCAAGCACTTGGTGCTGTGGTTCGGTTTCTTTTGCGTTAATTTTTTCTCTCTGAGAGTAGGAAAGATCAAATAAGGAGAATAAAAACCGGAATGGCGTGGCATGCGGGAAGAGGAACTAAGGGTCAGAAGGGTAGACTTTTGAGATGCTGAAGCTGTGTGTGGATGGCTCTGTTCCACTGGCCCAGCTGAAGGAGTGTATTTGAAGTGGCATAATAATTAGACACAAAAATTTACCCTCAGTGTGCCCTTCGAAGGAAAAGCTTGGGTTGGACCTTGGGGCAATTCATTTCAACGGTTTTTCGACCTCTGTGGTATACAGCTGCAGAGGAGAAATCTCAAGAGAACTGTCCCCTCCACCCCTTTGGGAACTAATAATGCATATTTTCTGATTAATTAGAGCATTGGCAAGAGCAACTTCCATTTAAAACGTCCTGTTAGTTATTTATTCTTTATGGTTAAACCACTACTCTTGAGATTGCAGAATAAAATTATACCCAGGTCCCATTTTTCTGAACTTGAATGTTTTTTCAAAAATCCCCATTTTTATAAGACACACATAACTATAGATTCAAGTATTGGAAATTTAAAGTTATATGTAGCTTCTAAACGCTATGTGTTGTTCAAATAATGAAAATTGGGAAAATAATAAGCATATTGCAGAATTAAAATGCATGTGGTTGTTGTCACTTTTTTTTTTTCATTAAATGCACCCAAATTTTCTCTTGCCTTGATTTGTGGATGAATTTTGCAATCAATACAAAGTTTGATTTAGAGGAAATAGAGGTTTGGATGCTATTTCTTCCTAATAACGAATCTTTAAACATAACACCTTTCTATATTACACTCTGTTTTGTCAATCAAGAAGACCTTAAATATTTTAAAGGAGATGTATTTAACCAAACAGCCACTTGCTGACACTTAAGATAAGCACTTTAGAAGTGTGCAGGAGTGTGTAATGTTCTGGCATAGAGCCAAAGTGTTTTATTTTCTTACCAACATTTTCTTTCCCTGAACGCTAAAAGAAGTGACAGGTTATTTTGTCTGTAATGGTGGTTATTTTCAACTTCAAAAACTTTTCTGTGATCTTAAAACCTTATAATTTGTTCACAGTTACAAGTTAATACAAGCACTGAGCAGCATCTGTATGTAATTTTAGCTGAGCGTTATAGAGGGAAAAAAAGTTCCTTCCTAGCTCATTCCAATAGCCGTGCATTTTCCAGAACAAGCCTGCTGCAAACAGAGTCCTGAGCTTGTGCACAATCTGTTGTTGGACAAGTGAGCATTGACGCCTTTGCGGGGACTCAGTGGTGACCCTCATCCGTCTTGTTCTCTGTTATGTGAAGAACAAGGCAGGAGGCAGGAAAGGAAGGAAACACTTTTGCAAGAGTTTTTTTTTATGTCAGACCTTGTAGCACGGTTTGCCCATATGCTACATCATTTAAGTCTGAAGAACAGCTTACCTCTCCTTTGCCACTGCGTCTGTGCAGTGGCCACTTTCTTGGTGCTGCCATGACACTCCCCTTGGGTCTGTCCTTCCAGGACCCACTCCAGCACCTAATCCTCCTCCTCCTCTGTCTTCTTTCAGCTATTTCCCTGCAGCTCTACTGTGGCTTTCTATAGATGAAGGACTTAGTACAAAGTAGTCTAGGGAAAGAAACCATAGGACTGCGGGCAGGGCTCCTTCCCAGGGCTCCTCAAGCCACACAGGGACTAGTTCTGCCTTCTTATAAGAAATAAGTCCCAAGGACAGTCCTGCTGCAGTTAGGAGTAGAAAGTTTGCAAAAGAAAAATAATTCAGAATTTCTTTGGAAAGAAGAGAAAGAAAGAAGAGTTAATTTGGTGGTGTTGAATCCCCTCTTTTAAAAAATGTACAAAGTTAGGAAGCATCAAACTTTGTAATGAAGTTTCTAGAGTTGGAGAGAGTCTATCATGTAGAGGTACTCAGGATCACTGTGGACAATGTCAATTTAAAGATTACAAGTCAGAGAGAAAGGAGGGGAATTGTAAGCATGTTGATAAAAACAATATGCCTTATTATATTCAGTCTTTATATTTGCAATCGTTGCAAACTGTGAAAAATGATTAAAGCAAATCTTATCTGATAAATTATTAGGCAAATTAATTAGGTAAAGCTTTGAATGGAGTAGCTTCTTTGTAGAAGTCAAAAGATGTATCTTATCACTGAAAAACAAAACCGGGAACCCTGCTCATAATTTTTCATGCAAGGTTTTTGCCACTTGGCAATAGTGACAGAGCCTGAGATGCTTTGTGGCGGCAGTAGAAGGCTAGCAGTGAAAGAATATATAACAATGCCTCTGTTATCTGTTTCCAATTCTTGCAGCACAGAACTGGAATCCAGAAAATTTGCTGCCCTGAATAATTCAACTTTCAAATCTGTTGGTGGTTCAAAACCATTTCAATTTACATTTCTTCAACGTTTTATTCTTTGCCTAGTTTTCATCCTGAGTTTTTTTTCTCCCCTCTGCTTTAGTGGTTTTTGTTTTTTGTTTTGTTTTTAAGCATCATTTTGGTGATCTGCTTTGCTTTTGAAATATTAAGCAAGACTATCTAGTCAGAAACAGGATATGCAAGGAAAGATATATGAGAAAAATAAATTTAAAAAAACTTCTAAAATAAGGAAAGTCAGCCTGAATTTTACAAAGTTTTATGATCTTATAATGACTCTCCCCACTGTAATGTTCTACTCGAGCTTTAAAGCTCAATTCCTTCTTGGAATCTCCTTTGTAGATAACAAGTTTAACATGTTTTAAATATTTATAGTAGGACTCCAGAGTGTGACAGAAAACAGTGCAGCTTCTAGCATGTGGACTATGAAGCAAAAATTTTCATTAGTGTGCTACATGATGATTGAGTGGATAAACAGTCTAAAATAAGCAAGCACAGTGAGGCTGGACCAGTTAAATGATGATAAGCATTTACATGTCTTCCCAATAAGTGTTTTTATATATATAATGTTTTCTTTTGATTTAAGAAAATAATTTCTGTTTAAGGAGCATGAAAATGCTAATACAAAAATGTGAACAGGGGAGTGGATGTAGCTCAGTGGGTGAGAGCCTGCCTCACACGTATGAGGTCCCAAGTTCAATCTCCCTGTACCTCCCTTAAAAAAAAATTGTGAACAGAAAAATATTCAAATTACCACCTTCTTATTACAACTTTTATTTGCTCTCTCTCTCTCTGTCTCCCTCCCTCCCCCACCTCACACACACTCACACATATCTAAGCTTGTCTGCTTGCCTTCATTCTTTCTTCCTTCAAACAGGCTTTCTCCACAACAGAAAATATGGTTGGTAGCAGATCCAAGAATATAAGCATGATGGCTTCATGACTCCGAAGGAAGACAGGGTTTCTCTCTCCCTGCTTCTGTGTATAACTCTTCTGTGGAGTAATTCTGATTAACCAGTTTGACTCTTGTGTCAACCTTCACGCCCAATCTCCATTGCTAAAATGATGTGACACTGAGTGCCAAGGCTGGTTCATGCACCCATGCCTAGCAGCGTCACTAGTGTCAAATAGAGCAAGGAAGGGCCAGTTTCCCAGAAGAAGGGAATTGAATTTACCGTAAGAAGGGGGAAAGGGTATGTTCGGCAGCCAAAAATACAGATGTCTACTACATGGAAATTTAAGGATACAGTGAGAATTGCCAGATATTCTGTTTCGCAAGAATGGGCAAAGAGATCTACAGATGATGATGATGAGGTGTTGATTATTTATTAATAGACATTTATTAAGTGTTTAGCTACAACCCTTTATATGTAGCTCCTCCTGTTCTGACATACAGGAGTGGGATGTAGCTGAAACCCAAACACAGATCTTTCTCCTGGTAGAGTGGCTTACACATTTCTTGTGAGTTTTAGCATGCACCCCTGAAGCCACAGTGGATTTTTTGTAATTCCTTACCTTCATCCAGGTTCCCTCATATGGACACTTTACAACCTCACTGTTGGGGCTTTCCTGTTGATTCCACTTCCTCAGCGCATACATAGACCCCACACACTGCTCGCCCATCACTCCACTCAGATGGGCTTGTTTCATCATGACTCAGAGTTTGTCATCTCCTTGATATCATGCTCATAGTCTCATGCTCATCAATACTTTCTCTTTTCCCATCTGTTGCTCTTGCTGAAGTAAGAAATAGCTTTCTTCCCACCAAAGAAACAACACTTATCAGGCTCCCAAATACTATCCCTTATGTACAGTACTCTAGAAATTAAAAAGCATAAACAAAAATAAAACCACTTTCTTAAGCACAATTTCTTAAAGCTCTTCACCTGAGCTCCTAAACCCAATTGTTGGGAGCTGGTATTGCTCACTTTTGATCCCTAAAGTTCCATCCATGGCAAACCTCTTCTGGTGCCCAAGAAAGGAGCCCCAGTACCTCCATGCTGCCCACTTGAGTCCATGTCAAGCCTTCACTCCTCAGTGGTGGTCAGGAGGCTTGTTTGACCTGGACTTTTTCTAGGATCTCGGTCCCTTTTCTTCCATGCAGGCTCTTAGGGAAGAAGTCCCTTACTTTTATTCTTTGATGGGTCACAATTGTATAGTGGATGTATGCTTTGGGTTTTTGTCTTGCACCCTTGCTACATGATTAACTATAATGTGAAACAGAATGAAATAAGATAAAAAACAAAAGAATATAGAAAAGGGTCAAAAGGTTATAGGCAAAGGACTGATTCCAACTTGGGGAATCAGGTAACAATTTTAAGAGGAGGTGATATTTAAGCAGAGCTTTGAATGGTAGGTTAGATTTTGACTGGGGGTACAGAAGCATTTCAGATTGAGAGACTGGTATAAAGCAGAGAGCTGGGGCATACACAGCAAGTTTGGAAAAATGAAAGTACATGGCTATTGTGACATTAGAAATATGTATAATATTTCTCAAACCGTGGTCCATGGATTTATTCTCAATTCTCTAAGAATTTCCAAAGTTTATGTTTTTATTTTGAGGATAATATTAACATTTTCTTTTTTTTTTTTTTCAGAGTAAATTCCAAACAACTGAAGGAAAATGTCATAAATTATAACTTTAATGTTTTATGTCAGTGGCACTATGTGGACCACAGAATTTGGGGGGAACCAAACATATTCTTAGAGATCCATTAAATTTTTTCCCTTCATAGTGGGACCGAACATTACTCAAAACATTTCATGTTGGAAAGTCAGAAAGGATTATTGAGTCCTATGCCATGAATGCTGAAGAATTTAGTCTTAATTGGAAGGGAGCAGGTAAACACTGGGCTTGAGCAAGGAAGTAGTATTTTTTGGAAAAATATTGTTGACAGCAGTGAACTGGTACATTGGGGATAATAAGGGCCATTAAGGGGCTTCTCAGGTTGATATTACTAAGCCATTTCACTAAATAGGCTGAGTTCAGAGGGAGTCAATCAGGAAATAAATTCAGAGGTCAGGAGGAAGGAAAGGTCTGACACCAGTTGCTGCTGATGTTATATGGCTTCTGATGTCTCCTGTAGGGCAGATGCCAAGTGCTACCCATCCTGTGATGGAGGCTCTTTTGTGGCTGCCTCTGAGACTCATGCCCCAAGGTTTGGGGACTATCCACTGCACCATTTCCCGTCATGGATAATACACTCCTTAGCTAAACTTTCAGGGCACTCTTCAGCTTTTCAGACTTCTGTCCTGGAGGTAGACTCCACAAAGTACTTTCTTCTGGGTCCCCTTTCCCATCAGACTACTCTTTTAGGCTAGAGCTTGACTTACTTCTATGACATTCATTTAGGCCACCAGAACTCATGCATCCTGGTCCTACCAAATTCTGGAAATGAAGTTGGCCACTCCCTCTCCTTCCTTCTCTCTCTTTACCCAACAGACAAAGGCAACTGCAACCATTCCCTCACCTCCAGATTCCTCTAGGCGAGAGTCACATACCCAGACTCTGTTCTCCTTAAACTCCAGGGACTAGTTAAGTTCTCTCAGGGACTCTCACACTTCACTCTTGTATCAGTCCAGGATGAGCCAAAGAGGTGATGTAATTTAGGAAGAATCCAGCTTGAGAGTGACTTGTCAGTTGACTTTCCTTATGAGTATGCCACCCCCATCAATCAGTCAAAGCTAATAAGATGGAAAATAGATCCAGTCATTTAACTAGGAGTTATTTCATTCATTGAGTCATGAATCAGAGTTGTGTAAAATTTCAAATACTAGAAATCTGTGTATCAGCGCTTATGGTTTTCAACAATGGATATGAGACTGCTGGACTGAGGCTGAAGAGATCTGAGTTCAATTTACCATTCTATAGTTAACAGAGTGAACACAGACAACTCACTTTATTCCTTGGACCTCAGTTTCTGCATTTGACAAATGAAGGGGTAGGACAGGAAAGGAAGTCAGTGTGGTGACGAGTTTGGGCTCTGGAAGCAGAGAGAACTGGTTTCATATTAGCTCTGCCACTTACAGGATCTATAATCTTGAACAAGGTATTTAACCTCTCTGAGTATCTGTTTCTTTATCTACAAAAAAAAGATGATAATAGTACCTGTCTCACAGGGTTTTTGTGAAGACTGAATTAGAGAATTCATCTAAATGCTAAGCCCAGAGCATAATAAGCACCCCAGAGTAGCATTTATTATTATTATTACTATTTCTGTTTTTATGATGAAGTCCATGGGCTATCAATTAAGGCTGTGAAATTTGTATTTGTACTTGCTGTATCTTCTGAGGTCAATTCTCCTTCATTTGATGGCTGCCTCCTTCTATTGCTCACCTGATATATTAATTAAATGCAATGATCTCCTTTAAGTAAATATATATGGGTCTCTTTTAAACGTATATTCTCGTGGAAAAGTCACAAGTTGAAAGCACATTTATGTCTTTACACATGCAATTTGTCAGTCCGTAAGTAATCTACTTTCCTTTGACTTTATGCTAATTTCTTTTGGACAAAGAGACCAAGTTTTATTTTTCACAGTGGATTGGAGAAATGCATCCATTTATCACTGATTCAATAAACATTTTATTAAAGTCTATTATGCACTTGGTTTTGGGGTACAATGTCCAAAAGCTGTGATCTCTGCACCCAATAAGCTAGGAGAGATATTATCTAGCGCTTTCTGCCTAGAGGGGCCCACACCAAGTCTTAGTGTGTATTTCTGTCTTTCTCTCCCATTTCTCAGCAAGCTCTGTTCTTCTCTGTTCTTTCCTCCATTTCTCAAATAAATTCTTTTTACTAGCCTAACTAAAAAAAAAAAAAAGAGAGAGAGAGAGAGAGATTTTCTAGAACTACGAGAAATCTTGGGTACCCTTTGGAAACTTCAGTATTCATATATTTAAATTGGCCTGAAAAGATGGCAAAAGCGCTATGCAATGTCTATTAAGTGCAATAATCTTAGGAATCTTTAGAAGGCCATTTTATTTCCCACTCAGTACCTTTTTCTACTAGGCAGCTGGGTCCTGCTGGAGAAATTGACTCAAATAGGAGTCTGCTGCCATTACAAGCTCACGTTCACCAATGATAGGTGTCTTGTCAATCATGCCTGGCCCTCCATTTATGTTTCCTTAATTATATCCCACTGTAGCTGTGAATGCGGGCTATTTCACACCTTCTCAATTGCCTGACACCTCTTACCCCACACCTTACCTTCCTTCTCAGAAGATATCGTAGTTACCGTATATAACAGACATTAGAAGTCTGACACAGAAATTTCAAATTGCTGCCACCACACTGACATCTTTGAACTGTAACCCACCTTTTATGGAGTAGATTTCTCTTTTTCTGCCTAAGACCAGTCCAGTCACTGCTTTCCAGGATCCCACCTTTGCTCCCTTCTCTCCCATGAATCTGCAACTGCTCCTTCTCTGCTACTATCAGCACTTCTTTTTGTTGTTGTCTTTTTCCTTAAAATTTTTATTTTGAAATATTTTCAAATTTACAGGAGAGTGACAAAAACAATACAAACCCCATATAGAAGATGCCAACATGCTCTTATCCCCCAGATACCAAAATACACCAATATTGACATTTTGTCACGTTTGATCTGTCATTCATTTTTCTATCTATCCATCTATTATCTCTCTGTATGTATGTATATTTATTTATCAGTACATTTTCTAAACACCTGAGTGTCAGTTGTATATATTAAGCTACTTGAATACTTCACACTGTCATGTACATTTCCTATGAACAAGGATATTCAGTTACGCAATCACTTTAAGTGCAGTTTTCAAGTTCAACAAAATTAACATCGATATAAAACTTACAGTCTGTATTATAATTTTTTTATGTCCCAATAATGTCCCTCTGAGCCATTTTTCTTCCCTTGCTAGATCCCATCCAAGATCACATATTGCTTTTATTTGTCATTGTCTCTATAGTTATTTTCTTTTTTATTTAAATTATGGGAACATATATAAAATATAAACTTTTCCAATTGAACCACTCCCAGACAGACATAACATACAGTGGGATTATTCACATTCAAATTGTAGCAGTACCCTCACCATATTCCATTACTAAAACTTTCCCATCTCCCCAGACAGAAACTCTACACCCATCATGCATTAACCACCCTGCTTCCCCTGCCCTCCACCTCTGGAAACCTGTACTCTACTGTTTCTATGAGTTTGCATAAAGTCTGTGATATTTTCTTTGTAGTTATGATGAGCCTAATATTTAATATCCTTAATCTATAACAAACTCGTTTGTTTTTATGCCAACTTTACTTTCAATAATATACAGATACAATGTTCCTCTGATCCTCTGTCCTCCCAACTTCATGTGATTTTTTTTGTCACAAATTACGTGTTTATACATTATGAGTCCCAAATCACTGATTTATCATTACATTTTTTTCTTTGTTAGAGAAGTTACGGGTTTACAGAACAATCATGCACAAAATATAGGATTCCCATACACCACACCACCACCAGCACCTTGCATTGGTGTCAAACATTTGTTTCAACTGATGATAGCACACCTTTATAACTGTACTTTTAATCAAAGTCCAAGGTTTAACTTAGGATTCACTGTTTGTGTAGTGTGGTTCCATGGATTAAAAAAAAAAATTATTCGGTTGCCATGCATACAATCTAACATTTCCCCTTTTAATCATGTCTGGTATATATTTCAGCGCTGTTAATTGCATTCACAATCTTGTACTACCATCACCACCATCCATTTCCAAAACAAATCTATCATTCCATCTAGAGACCTGTACATTTTAAGCCTTAAATTCCCATTCCCTATCTTCTACTTGTCTTGGTAACCTATATTTTGGATTCTGACTCTATGGATTTGCTTATTCTAATTATTTCAAATCAGTGAGGTCATACAATATTTGTTCTTTTGTGTCTGACTTATTTCACTCAACATGATGTCTTCATGGTTCATCCATGTTGTAGCATGCATCAGAACTTCATTCCATTTTACAGCTGAATAATATTACATTGTATGTATATACCACATTTTATTTATCCATTCATTGACCGATGGACACTTGGGTTGCTTCCATCTTTTGGCAACTGTGAATAAGGCCACTATGAACATCAGTGTGCAAGTATCTGTTTTATCACCTGCTTTCAATTCTTTTAGGAATATTCCCAGTAGTGGGACAGCCGGGTCATATGGTAGTTCTATATTTAGCTTTCTATGGAACCACCAAACCGTCTTCCACAGTGGCTGCACCATTTTACATTGCCACCAGCAATGAATGAGTGTTCCTATTTCTGTACATCCTCTCCAAAACTTATTTTCTGTTTTTTTAATAGCAGCCATTCTAAGGGGTGTGAAATCGTATCTCATTGTAGTTTTGACTTATATTTCTCTTATGGCTAATGATGTTGAGCATCTTTTCATTTGCTTTCCGGCTATTTATATATCTTCTTTGAAGAGATGTCTATTCAAGACTTTTGCTCATTTCTTAATCGGCTTGTTTGCTTTTTGTTGCTAAGTTGAAGGATTCCTTTATACAATCTGGATATAAAAATTTTATTGGATAGGTGGTTTCCAAATAGTTTTCTTCCATTGTGTAGATTGTTGTTTTACTTTCATGATAAATTCATTTGAGAAACAAAAGTTTTAAATTTTGATGAAGTCCTATTTATCTATTTTTTTTCTTTTGTTGCTTGTTCTTTGGGTGTAAAATCTAAGAAACCATTGCCTAACATGAGGTCCTGAAAATGCTGCCCTATGTTTTCTTCTAGAACTTTGATAGTTCTGGCTCTTATTTTTAGGTCTTTGATTCATTTTGAGTGAATTTTGTATAAGGTGTGATGTCCTTTTCCTTCTTTCTTTTTTTTGGCAAATAGAGATCCAGATTACCCAGCATCATTTGTTGAATGGACTATTCTTTCCCTATTGAGTGGTCTTTGCCACCTTGTCAGAAATCAATTGGCCATAAAGGTGAGGGTTGATTTCTGAGCTCTCAGTTCTATTCCATTGGTCTCTATGTCAATCCTAGTGGCAGTACCATGCTGTTTTGATTACTGTGGCTTTGTAATAAGTTTTAAGATCAGGAAGTGTGAGTTCTCCAAATTCATTCTTCTTTTTAAAGATGGCTTTAGCTATTCAGAGCCTCTTACCTTTCCATATAAATTTGATGATTGGCTTTTCCATTTGTGCAAAGGAGGTTGTTGGCATTTTTATTGAGATTGGGTTGAATCTATAAATTGCTTTGGGTAGGATTGGCATCTTAAAGATATTTAGTTTTCCAATCTATGAACATGGAATTCCCTTCCATTTATTTAGGTCTCATTTGCTTTCTTTTAGCAATGTTGTGTAGTTTTCTGTCTACAAGTCTTGTTTAATGTTTTTGAACAGTTTGAGCAGAATAGGAGTTATGTCTTCCTGGAATGTTTGGTAGAATTCCCTGTGAAGTCATCTAGTCCTGGGCTTTTCTTTGTTGGGAAGTTTTTGATTATTGATTCAATCTCTTTACTAGTAATTTGTTTGTTGGGTTTTTCTATTTCTTCTTGAGCCAATGTAGGTAGTTTGTGTGTTTCTAAGAATTTGTCCATTTCATCTATGTTATCTAATTTATTGGCATACAGTTGATCACAGTATACACTTATAGTCCTTTTTATTTCAATGGGGTAGGCAGTAATAGTCTCATTATAATTTCTTATTTTAATTATTTGTATCTGCTTCTTTTTAAGTTTGTCAGTCTAGCTAAAGCTTTGTCAATATTATTGATGTTTTCAAAAAACCAATTTTTGGTTTTGTTGATTCTCTCTGTTGTTTTTTTGTTAACTATTTCATTTATCTCCACTCTAATCTTTGTTATTTTCTCTCCTTCTGATTGCTTTGGGTTTAGTTTGCTCTTCTCTTTTTAGTTCTTCCAATTTTGAGGTTAGATATCTGATTTGAAGTCTTTCTTCTTTTTAATGTAAGCATTTAGAGCTATAAATTTCCCTCTCAGCACTGTCTTTGCTGCATCCCATAAGTTTTGATATGTTGTATTTTCATTATCATTTGCCTCAATGTATTTCTTAATTTTGTTTCTGATTTCCTTTTTAACCTATTGTTTATTTAAGAGCATGTTGTTTAATTTCCACATGTTTATGAATTTCCCATTTCTCCCTCTATTAATGATTTGTAGCTTCTTCATTTCTTTGTGGTCAGAGAATATACATTGTATGATTTCATTATTTTTAAATTTATTTAGATTTATTTTCTGTCCCTAAATATAGTCTATCCTGGAGGATGATCCATGTGCATGGAAAAAGAATGTGCATTCTGCTTTTGTTGGGTGTATTCTGTATATGTTGGTTAGGTCTAGTTGATTTAAAGAATCATTCTAGTCTTGTATTTCCTTATTGATCTTATGACTAGGCATTCTATTCTTTATTGAAAGTGGTGTATTAAATCTCCTACTATTAGTGTAGAACCATCAATTTCTCCCTTCAAAACGGTCAGTATTTGCTACATATATTTTTGGGCCCTGCTGTTAGGTGCATATATATTTATAATTGTGACATATTATTGTTGAATTGTCCCCTTTGTCAGTATATAATGACCATCTTTGTCCTTTGCAACTATTTTTGACTTAAAGTCTATTTTATCTGATATTACTATAGCCACCCCAGCTCTCTTTTGGTTACTTCTTGCATGGTGTATAGTTTTCCATCCCTTCACTTTCATCCCACTTGTATTTCTGACTTAAGGTGAGTCTCTTGCAGACAGTATATGGGTGGGTCTTGCTTTTTTGTCCATTCTACCAATCTCTGCCTTTTGACTGGAGAGTTTAATCCATTTGCATTTAAGGTCATCACCGATAATGTAGGACTTTCTTCTGCCATTTTGCTATTTAGCCTTTGTATGTCTTATACCTTTTTTTAGCTCCTCTCTTCTACCTGGATATATATATATATATATTTATCTATTTTCTTGTGGCTACAAGATTTTAGGGTTAAAATTTAACATCCTAAATATCCAGCAATCATGTTTAATTTTATATCAACTTAACTTCAATATCGTACATGTATACTTTCCCTATACTCTTATGTCCCCCCATTTTTTTGTTTTTTTGTATTAGTTTCCCCTAATATATTTATACATTTTATGCTATGCCTCAAAACATAGATTTATGACTGCATTTTATAAGTTTGTATTTTAGCACCTGTGGGACATTAGAAGTGTAGTTACATACCAAACAATACATTGCAATAATGTGGCATTTATAATTACCCAAATGGTTACCTTTACTGCAGGTCTTTATTTCTTTATACTGCTTTGAACCACTGTCTAGTGTCCTTTCCTTTCAGTCTGAAAAAATCTCCTTAACATTGCTGGTAGAACAGGTCTTGTGGTCATGAACTTCTTCCTCTTTTGTTTATCTGAGAATGTCCTAATTGCTCCCTTATTTTTGAAAGAGACACTCCTTTCAAAAATGTCTTGGCTGGCAGCTGTTTTCTTTCAGCACTTGAAGTATTTAAACACAGTGTCTTCTTGCCTCCTTTGTTTCTGATGAGAAATTGGCACTCAGTCTAATTGGGACTCCCACATATAACATGGTGCTTTTCTCTTGAGGCATTCAGAATTCTCTCCTTGCCCTTTATATTCAATTGTGTGATCAATATATGATGGGGTGTTTTGTTTTGTTTTTCCAAGTTTATCCTGTTTGGTGTTCTCTGGGCTTTTTAGATCTACATATTTATATCTTTTGCTACATTTGGGAAGTTCTCTGTCATTATTTCTTCGAATATTCCTTCTGTCTCTTTTTCTCTTTCTTCTCCTTCTGAGACTTCCATAGCATGTATATTGGTGTGCTTGATGGTGTCTAAGACATGTCTTAGACTATTTTTGCTTTTAGTATTTCCTTTTTCTCTCTGCTCCTCAGCCTGACTCATTTCAAGTGTCTTGTCTTTGAGTTCACTGATTCTTTCTTCTTCCAGCTTCAGTCCGCTCTTGAAACCCTCCTGGATATTTTTCATTTCAGTTATTGTGTTCTTCAACTCCAGTAGTCCTGTTTGGTTCCTTTTTAAAATTTCTGTCTCCTTACTAAGCTTCTCATATTGCTCATTCATTGTTTCCTTGATATCTTTTAGTTCTTTCTCTGTATTGTCCATCATCTCCTTGAGCATTTTAAAGATCATTTTCTTAAAAGCATTGTTTGTTCCCATTTTTGACTTCTTCATTGGTGTTTTTTGTTTTTTTATTCTCTTCCTTAGGATGGGCCATCATTTCCTGTTTCTTTGTTTGTCTTGTACTCTTTTGGTTTCCACTGTAAATTTTAATATTTTGAAATCTTAACTCTGGGATTTATTCCCTGAGATGTCTGTTTCTTAGTATTGTAACCAGGTGGTGATAAGATACAGATTTTCTTGAGTTAGACTTCCTATCAAGAAGGTCTGCCAAGGTGAATGCATTATGCAGGGTTTTCCCATTTTGGTCCTGTGTCTTGTCCTGGAATTTGCTTGTTATATGTTTTGGAGTTCCCCTATTTACAAGAGTTTGGTTGTCCCCTCTGTTTCTCAGGAGACAGACTACCCTCTCCTGGGTGTTTCAAGTCAGCAAGCCATTGCCCCAGATTGTCTGCTTCTATGGTTCCTTAAACTCTTTTCATTGTCTTAAGCTGCTTTTGCCTGGAGGGCAAATTCTGGGATTAGGGGCACACCAGAGAGGACCTTCTTAAGTCAGTCTTACTCAGCTGAAACAAGCCATGGACCCAGGAGCAGATGGCTCTGATGTGCCTTGGGGATGGGATCAGAAGGGCACCAAGAGGCTTTTCCATGGTTCTCCAAAGCTGAGCTTTCCTGGCTATCCCAGCAAATGCAGATATTCACTTACTATGCCCTGCAGCCCTGAGGAAGCATAGCATCTTTAAGTCCCCTGTGCTGGGGCCCCTGTCTGGGGTAGCATTTGGGACTGAAACAATGGCTGCCTTCAGAGCTCAGGTCCCAGCAATCCAAAGTCACTAATTAAAAGCTGTTATCAGTAATCAATTGTGTCCCTTTCTGTTACCAGTAAGTTAGCCAGGGGTTGGACCCCATTGTGGCCTGCCACAAGAGTGGGAGATGGGTACCAGTAGCTGATATGTGGAGAGAGCAATTTACTGTTCTTTAACATAATTTATCAGCCCCTCCATCCCACTCTTCCCCGGATTCTGTACAGTGTTCTTCTGGCCTCTGGAGTTTCAAAATAGTTATTTCAGACAGCTCTTTCCTGTTAAATAGTTGTTATGGAGGAAGGACTGAGACCTGGAGCTCTCTACTCTGCCATCTTCCTGCAGTCTCACAATCATTATATTTTATGCATTTGTCTTTTAGATCCTGTAGGAAAGTGAGAAGTGGAGTTACAGACCAAAAATAAAATACTATTGGCATTTATGTTTACCCATGTTGTTACTTTGACTGGAGATCTTTATTTCTTCATATGGCTTTGATCTATTGTCTATTGTCCTTTTCCTCCAACCCACAGAACTCTCTTTAGCATCTCATGTAGGGTTGACCTAGTGGTGACAGAGTCCCTCAGGTTTTTTTATCTGGGAATGTCTTAATCTCACACTCATTTTTGCAAGACAGTTTTGCCAGATATAGAATTCTTGGCTGGCAATTTTTTTTCTTTCAGCACTGTAAACATGTCATCCCACTGCCTTCTGCCCCCAGTGTGGGCTGGCTCCATGCTGAGCTGGTGGGGGGATGCTGCCTTTGGATTGTACCACTTTTAAGTTGCCTTTTTTAAAAAAAATTCAGCACCTGCCTTGTAACTGCAGTCCTTTAACTATTTTTTTCAGTTCTTTGAAAAAGATGTTTCTGCCAGTTCATGCTTGTTCTTGAAAGCATCTGTGGGGAGACAGAGCCCTGGAGACTTTTACTCTACCATCTTGTCAGAGCAGGACCCCGTCAGCTTTTTTTTTTTTTTTAAATATATTTTTAATTTATTTTAAAAATATATTTAGATTACATAAAACTATACATAAAAAATATAAGGGATTCTCATATGCCCCACTCCCCACAACTCCAACTTTTCCCCACATTAACAACTTCTTCCATTAGTGTGGTACAGTCATTGCAATTGATGAACACATTTTGGAGCATTGCCACGAAGCATGGACTATAGTTTACATTGTAGTTTATACTCTCTCCCACTCAATTCTGTAGGTTATGACAAGATATATAATGGCCTGTATCTGTCATTGCAATGTCATTCAGGACAATTCCAAGTCCTGAAAATCCCCCATATTATACCTCTTTTTCCCTCTCCCTGCCTTCAACACCTCAGTACCTTCAGACAGTGGTCACTGTCTCCACATCCATGATATAATTTCTTCCATTGCTAAAATCACAATAAGTCTATAGTAGAATACCAGTAAGTCCACTCTAGTCCATATTTTATTCCCCAATCCTAAAAGTTCTGGGATGGTGATGCCCACTCCATCTCTAATTGAGAGGAGGCTTCAATCCCATATAGCTGATGGATGGAATTCTCTTGCTTGCAGTTGTAGACTCTCTCGGTTCCTTGGTGTGGTGGTTGTCCATCCTCACTTCCTTGTTAGTTGTTCTGGGTGAGTCCAATGAACTGGAGTATAGGTGTTGCAACTCCGCTTATGCACATCTCAGCAGGATCTCATAGACTGCCAAAGTAGATACTACCCCAAATAGTGGAGCTCCTGAGGGCTCTGGAGACGCTCAGGTCATACGGTCATGGCAGATGGCTCCAGAGTTTGGTGCCTTGCCAGTGGGCCCTACTTTGGAGATAGTGCTCCCGAGTGTGACAGAGTTGGACTCAGATGTGGCTTCACTACACATGCCTCTTCTGTCCCTTTTATTTGAACCTATGGATGGTGCTGGAGTGGGTAGGTTTACATCCAAGAGACTTGAATCTCTGGGCTGTTCATTGCCATCTAGGCCCTGAGCCTCAGCAGAGTTGCAACACCTACTCCCCATCACCTTTTAAATATGCTAAAGGCACATCTGTCTTTAAAAGGTTTAGAAAACATAAGTGCTTCTTCAACTATATCTCCCCAGAAAACACTCTCTTTTCATAACTAAGTTCCCTGAAAGAGTTGTTTATGTTCACTGTCTCTACTGCCACATTTTCAGGTCCACAGCAATGGCTACACCAACGTCACCAATGATCTCCTTCTGTGAAATTCAACAGATATTTTTCACACTTTGTTTTATTTGACCTCTCCTTTCTTCTTTGTTGGCTACTACTCTCCTTCTGGAAATAATTTGGCTCTTAAGTAATCTAATTTTGACTCATATTTTAGCACTCTATCCTGATTTTTTAAGACAGCATCTTGAGACTAACCTAACAGCTAGAAGAATATTTCTTTCTATATAAAGGAATGTAAGTGAAGAAATACTATGTAAGACATTCTTTAAGCTGATATATTATCTTTTCAAAGGAATTCATCAAAATTCACTTAATTTAGCTATTTCAGACTGAGGATAGTCTTATATTTTAATTACATACATTGAATACTTTTAGCCAACCAG
This sequence comes from Cabassous unicinctus, assembly GCA_029593785.1. Classification (NCBI taxonomy): domain Eukaryota; kingdom Metazoa; phylum Chordata; class Mammalia; order Cingulata; family Chlamyphoridae; genus Cabassous; species Cabassous unicinctus. The sequence goes on along the minus strand of JAQZBX010010616.1, from coordinate 1,531 downwards.
ATTTATACCATATATATAATGCTCACAGATAAAAATACAATATTTTCATATGTAGTAATAATCCAACAAAATAGCACATTTAAACAGATAATTACAATCTAAAGTGCTAAGAAAGGGAGTAAGTGTAGCTCAGTGGTTGAGTGCCTGCTTTGCCTGTATAAAATCCCAAGTTCAATCCCCAGTACCTCCTAACAAAAAAGTGCTAAGAAATTCCCAAGGTATAAAGAGTACAAGAGACTTTACCTGAAGGAGTATGGAAAGGCTTCATATTGGAGAAATTTTATAAGACATGGATTGATATTTTAACAAATATGTCAAATGAACCCAAGTGAACATCCTTCTCTTCAAATAATCTCTCCAAATATATTTCTTTTCTTAAAACATTGAATTTTTCTTTAAGAATTGCTCTCAAACTCATTAGTAAAAAATTTAAATGTCCTCAATGGAGGCATTGAGGGTGTATTTGAGTTTTGGATACATTCAATGCTCAACTGGGAGCAAGTCTTTTAAATAAATATGCAACATGGGCAACGGATTTAAAGAAAGTTATGGCATTAATAGGTAAAGTGATTTTCTTTTATGGCTCCTAATTGATCTCTAAAAGGTATACCTTTCTACCCATTTTTTCTGCATTCATAAACGAAATTAGGCAAAAGTTATACAATTGGAAAAATATAAATAGTATTATACTTATTTCTTAAAATGTCCTTCATTTTAATTTTCTAAAGATGTTTGCATAAAGACTATTTTTAAAAAACTTTTTTGTTTGAAATACTTTCAAACATATAAGACAGTTACAAAAATAATACAAACCCCACACAGAGAACTCCAACATACCCCTATCCCCTCAGATTCCCAGATCCACCAATTCTAACATTTTCCAAAACTTGCTGTAGCATTCCATCTATCAATCCATCTATCTCTCCATCTAGCTATCTGCCTAACTATGCATAAAAGCTATTTTTTTTAAATCTCAGATTACATGTCTATGCATGTATGAAAATATACAGTCATGGAGACTCTCTCTCTATTAAAAGACCATTTTTATCACCTTTACATCACCCTAAAACCTAAGGAATTCTTTTTATACTTGCATGCACTGTAAAGGGTAGAACTAAAAAAAGTCATTGCAATACAGATTTTTTCTCTCTAGCTTGTCTATAAAACTTGGTTGATTACATATAATTCATAGACCTACTTTTTCTTTTCATAGACCTATTTTTGATGCCACAATATGCATTTCAGTTTTTGGTTTCAACCTTATTTTGGTTCATTCAGGAAACAAGAAAGTTCTTCAAGCTCCTGTATTAACTCCCAAAGTACACTGTTCATTTTTGCTAACTTACCTTATAATGAAGACACAATATTCATATTGCCTTCTTCAGCCCCTGACTTCAAATTCCTTATGAGCATGCATATTTTATACTTTATTCAAAATCACAAAATTTTGGAGAAATAAAATGTTAGACTTTAAATGGTCACATAGAGTATCAAGTCCAATCTTCTTATTAAATGAATAAGTAAACAAATT
>JAQZBX010010615.1:5309-44149 GCA_029593785.1 Cabassous unicinctus | reverse complement strand
AAGCCACACTAAGAAACCAGAAGATATGGTCCAGTAAAATGAACAAACAACAAACCAAAAGGAGATGCAAATGTGTTTGCTTTTCATTTATTTTATGTAAGTGCAGATGTATATAGGGGTGCTTGAGAGCTTATACATTTTGTGTGGTCAAATCAATCTACCAATGTTACATATTATTTTTCTCCCTTTGTCTTACTTTATTTAAAATATTGTTTTATAATTTTTTTTATTTTTAAAGAATCTTAGATTTCATAAATGTTACATGGAAAATATAGGGGGCTCCCATACACCCAAACCACTACTCCTCCCACACTAGCCCCCATTAACAACATATTTCATTAATGTGATACTTTTGTTACAATTCATGAACACATATTGAAGCATTGTTACTAATCATGGTCTATACTTTACATTATGATTTACATTTTGCACTGCACAATTTTATAGGTTTTGACAAAAGGTATAATGGCTTGTATCTCTCATTGTGTTATCATTTAGAACAATTCCAGTGTCCCAAAAATGCCCCCTGTTACAACTATTCTTCCCCTTTCTGGTTGAAATTTCTTCAACCAGAAATTTTAATTTTCTGGGACATATATTTATTTGGTATAGTGTTAATTATAGGTTCAAATAAAAGGGGCAGAAGAAACATGTGTAGGAAATTTATGAATGAATCTAACTCTGATAAATTGGAGAAACAGATTATTATATATTCCAAAGTAAGCCATTTCCTTTCAAACTTAGAAAGCCCTGCTTTCCTTGACTTAATGAATAATAATTATTAATGTTTTAGATACATTGCTTTAATTATTAAAAATAATTAACATTTTATACATATTGCCTCCTTGTTTTTAAACTTATTGGTCCCTGTATTCTTTACTATACTTTTTGTCTTTTGTGGTGAGGTCTATTTCTATATTTACATGACTTTCTTCAATGATCTGAAAGCATTCTTCATTATCATTTAACAACAGGTCTCCTTTGTCTTCCCCATAATCTATAGGGGTGCACAGACTGTTACTATTGGAAAGGATCCTATAGTACAGAAATAAGGATCTGGAATTGGAGTCTTATTTGGAAAGAATAAGACATTTTAGAGGTAGAAGAAAAATCAGCCCCATCTCATCACCCATGATAGCTGTTCATTCTATGACTGGAAGAAACCATGTTAAGTATTTTACAGATAATGATTGATCATCTTAACTCTTTCAGGAAGAAGGATACCAAAATGATTCCTATATAGCTGACTGTATTAAGAATTAAAATGATTTGGTTATTGTCAATTTTCAACATCTAATGTAATGGTAGATCTGAGCTTCAAAATTGAATTTTTCTCATTCCAAATTTTTTTGCATTTAATATTGTTTAAAAGTCTTCTACAAATTTCCTTTAAAAATCACCATATGCATGCTACTCATAATATTTTCTTTTGTGAAAAGTCAGCATGTTCACTTTGCTCATTTTACTCTTGGGGTGTTTAATCTGTGTGGTGTCTGACACTGAGAAAATAGCACTGCTTTTATTTTGGATAAACTGGTTTCTGTTCTTTTAATTTTTCTGGGTATCATGGTATATTTTCAATGTTCTAATGCCACCAGAATGAACGACTTTTTTTTTTATCACAGAGTTGTTTTTAGATCATATTTTTAAATTTTCCATCAGGTACATTTAATTTTTCTCTGCTTTTATAGCAGATTTTTATCCTTAAACACAGGGCAGAGAATTGCCACATCAAAATGAAGCTCCTAGTTTTCATATGCAAGGTGCATTGGGAGCTTGAATTTCTGGGTACCACTTTTAAATATCTTAGGAAATAATTTGATGGAAGCTTGAACTGTACACAATTGTGGCCTACGCAGTTTTTCTGGGGGTGAGAACATGTCATTAACATGGCATCAGGAAATCATTATGTGGTGCTTATGTGTGTCTCTCTGTGTGTGTCTGTCTGTGTGTGTTTTTGTGTGTGTTTTTGTGTGTCTGTGTTTTCTGTGTGTTTGTGTTTGACTGTTTGTGTCCATCTTTGTGTGTGATTGTGTTGCAGCAGAAGAAACTCTGATGATGAGAAACCCAAGTGACACTCAGAGAGGCAGAGGAACAAAGTTTTATTACATGGGCTCAGAGGAGAGTCAAGTCTCCAAAGTCTGAGCCTCGAGCTTTGGCTTTCACAGGCTTATATAGGAACTTGTGTGCCTTTTGTTCAATGGCTAGTGGGTTGCTGGGCAAGCAGGCAAATTCCTTTATGCAAGTAGGCATGTGGGGTTTACAGAAGCAGAAGTGAGAGTTAGCTTATTGTTTTAAAGCAATTAAGGGGAAGGTGTAGAGCTGTGGCAAATTTTCCTTATCATTCTCCCCTTTGATGCCCTTATAATCCTTTATGGGGCATCACCCGCTAGCATGGAACACTACAGAAACTGAGGTTATCCCCATTGTAAAGGGGGTCGAGGCATTCAGCACAGGTTGATTACCCCAGGTCTGACTGATGTGTAAATGCCATTGGCCTTGAGGATTGGTACCAGCCCCTAAGGAGGGGAGGAAAAGGAAAAGCAGCCTAGGGCACAGAAACATCATACCAGGCATCAATAAGACACAGCAATCAGGGTTCTATTTCCTATTGTCCAATCTGTAAGGGCTACAGCAGCCAGCCCAACCCTGAGCAGTAAAGCAAGCAGCCTGTCCAGGATCAGGAACCACCAGGAGCATGGGTCCATTCAGCAGGCATTAGATGGAGGTGGTGTTCAGCGGTTACGGGTGACTTGAACTCTTAAGAGCTGGCTAGGTATGGGTTGACCCTGGAGTGGTGGATCCAAGGGATGGTACCTGCAACCTTAAGAGCAGTGGGCCCATGGAAGTTCACCAGGTGTAGCTCTCAGGTCCGGGGGTGCACCTAACTTGGAGAAGGTTAAGAGAAGTAAGTCTACCCAGGGCTCTTGGCAGAATTTGGCTAGGGTGGCTTTGATGGTTCAATTCATGCATTCAACTTTCCCTGAATTCTGAGGCCTATAAGCGGTATGGAGTTTCCATTTGATCCCTAACATTTTTGCCAGTTCTTGCACTACAGTGGCCACAAAGGCCAGGCCAACGTTGCTTCCAATGGACAGAGGTAAACTGTGTTGCAAAATGATTTCTCTTAGTAAAGTTTTAGTCACTTCTCTTGTTTTTTTTCAGTGCGAGTGGGAAAAGCTTCGACCAAGCCTGAAAAGGTGCATATCATCTTTTCATGCACGAGCAGGTTAAAGTCTCCAATTACATCTGGAAGCCCCAAGGTAGGGGCTTGTCCAAGCTGTCTTTTGATGTTTTGAAGGGCCCTCTGTTGGGCTCCTCCCCAGATGAGGGCCTCCTTTTCTGGGCCCTTCAGAACTTCATAGAGGGGTTTGGCCATAGCTGCAAACCTAGGGGTCCAGATGCAACAGAACCCTGCAGCCCTGAGGAACTCACAAAGTTCCATACCCGCCAATTTCTAATTGCAGCCCTGCAAAGATATTTCCTGATCCAGTGGTTGTAAAACCACCTCTGCTAATGAGTCCATTTGTTCTTGTAACCCTTGGAAAGCCCCCGATATCTCCTTGAGGTCTTCTGCTGTGTTTTTTTCTAGGAAGGATTGTGCAGATTACTTTACAGATTGGGACTTTACTCTTTGTATTCAAACTGTGCTAGAAGTTGCAGGAGACCCTGGGTGCCTTTCTACCAGTCCTCTTCCATCTCACTGGCAAGTAGGAGATCATCTACATATTATAAGAGGGCACACCTGTGTTCCTCCCAGGGATAGGTGGCCAGATCAGCTGCCTAGTCTTCTCTGAAGTGGGTAGGGGAGTTTTTGAAGCCTTGCGGGAGCCAAGTTCAGGTTAACTGAGTTTTTTTCAGGTTCCAGGATCCTCCCACTCAAAGGCAAACTGAGGTTGGCTCGGGGGGGTGGGCAGCCATAGACAGAAGAAAGCTTCTTTTAAGTCCAGGCAAGTGAACCAGGTGGCTTCAGGAGGCAGCTATAGAGAGGTATTGTTGATGCCAGGGTGATTGGCACTCGATCAAGATTCTTTCCTTTTTCAAGCAGTTAATGTGCTCAACCATGCCCAATTGTGCTTCATGGGGAATCAGATACTGCCTTTGTCAGACTGGGACTGCTCCAGGCATGGTTCTGAGCATTCCTGGCAGGTTTTGGTTTTTTTTTTTTTTTTCCCCAAACCTTGGGGAAAAGTTCCAGCAGTTTCTCTGGATTATGACATGAGTTTTCCTCTTCATGGAGTCTTCATTCTTTGCTTGAGGGAAGGCTGATGCCAGCTCTGATGCTCAAGCTTGCTGGCCCCTCAGATTTGAGGTGTTCTGGGCTCATAGTTTGGTTAGGAGATCCCTACCAAATAGCGGAACAGGACATTCAAGCAGATAATATTCAGCACCAGTGTCCAGTGAGCCCAGTCACCCCTATTCGGAGTTGAGTCCCGCTAGCCAGATTAGTTGGTACTGGGGCTCAGGTCATCACCTTTGGGGATGTTCCCTTTGTGTGCCCAATTCTTTTGGGGGCACTCATTTTTTCAGTGTCCACTTTCTTTGCAGTAAGCACATTAGTCTCTAGCCGGGGGTGTCCTCTTGGTGCTTGTGCCCCCACCCCTTTTGAGGTCACCCTCCTCATTTGGTGGGTTTGGGATTTCCCAAGGTCACTGCCAGCAGGGAGGCTTGATGTTTCATTTGGTGGTTTAGTCCCAATTGGTGAACACTTTATTGGTGACCTCAAGGAGCTGAGAGATGTTCATTCCCATGAGCCCTTCTAATTTTTGGAGCTTTCCCTTAATGTCCAACGCTGCCTGCATGACAAAGGCGGCATTCACCATCCCGATCAGTGTTGAAGTCCAAGTTTGGTTGGGCCTCTGTCGCTGTCTCCCATGCCCAATCATCCAGGTCTAAGACACCAACAGGGGCCTGCTCCTGCAGAATACAAAACTGGCCTTCCAGGTCAGATGGTCCCATCCTCACCAATCTGGGCTAGATCCTGCCATCCCACAGAGGGGCATCTGTAGGGTGGGTTGTGCCAACCAGAGCCTCCTTGCTACTGGGGTTCCAAGGCTCCCTCCAGAGGGGGCAGATGGTCTCAGTCAGCCAAAGGGGCACTAATGCAAAATACCAGAAATGGGTTGGTCTTTATAAAGGGTATTTATTTGGGGTAGAAGTCCACAGTTACCAGACCATAAAGTGTAAGTTTCTTCTCTCACCAAAGTCCATTGCCACATGTTGGAGCAAGACAGCTACTGATGTTTGCCAGGGTTCAGGATTCTTGGTTTCCTCTCTTCCTGGGGCTGCATTTCTCTCCAGGCTTAGCTCCTCTGTTTCCTCCACAAGGTCAGCTGTAGACTATCAAGTGAATGACTCACTTCTCTTCTGGGGCCTTCTCTCCAACATCAAAACTGCATCTCAAAACTGTTCCCACTGTCCTTTGCCTGGCCTTTTATATTTGATTTCCCCACCCACCAAGGGGTGGGGCTCAATGCCCTACTGATGTGGCCCAGTCAATGCCCTAATCATAACTTAATCAAGCCCAGATTAACAGATCAGTTTGCAAGCATGATTCAATTGTGTGTATGTTTATGTGTGTATATCTGTATCTCTGTGTGTCTGTGTGTTTGTCTCTATGTGTTTCTCTATGCATGTGTGTCTGTGTCTTTGCCTCTTTGAGTCACTATATATGTATATGATGGTTTGCACAGTCATCAGAGCACGGGTACTTTATTTCATAAATTCTAGTATGTGTCTTCTATAATACAGAGTATGGACAAAAACCTAACCATGGAAATAGGAGTGATTCCCTTTCATTTCAGAGAGGCATTTTGTGATTGTTAACTTCTGTCAGCTTTTTTAGGTTACAGATCTTAGACAAGCAAGTTCTCCCTTAATTCTTACTGTGAGGGTATTTTGTAGAGGAATTAAAACCATTTGTCAGTTGATTGCATCTAGGGTTGATTGCATCTATAATCAAATAGATTACTCAGTGAAGAGAAGAGTTTCCTCATCTAATCAGTTGGGGGTCTTCAAGGGAGGAGTTAGAATTTCAGCAGTCAGAAGGGAGAATTTCTAACAACATAATTTCAGCAGTCAGGAGAATTTCTAAGAATTGAGGAATTCAGTAGTCAGAAAAAAGAATTTGTAAGGACAGAATTTCAGCATTCAGATAGAAGAATTTCTAAGAACTGAGAATTTCAGCAGTCAGAAAGAAGGATTTCTATCTTAATTTCAGTCACCCAGCTTCTCTTGTGGAATCTAAAGTCACTTTAAGTTTCTAAATTGTGGCTTCCCCTACAGAATTCAGGTTTGCCAATCCTCATAGTTACAGAAGCCAAATTGTGTAGTAAATACAATTGTTTTTCTGTGGAATCCAAATACAGATTTGATACCTGTATTAATCTCAGTTGATTAAATTAAGCAGGAATCATGACTCTATTTCCAGTGATCTAGAAGACATTGATACTCCATGGCATGAAATTGCAATAGAGATTCATGAAATAGCACCATTGGATTCTGCTATTCAATGCTCAAATGAGGCAAGCCTCTGGGAGACAGTGTATTGGATATTTTAACTGAGTTTTGTGAAGTTAAAAATTTATTAAATTAAAAATTATAAAGCCTGGTTATTACTAGAAAAATTGTTAAAGAATTGTGCTCAGGGCTTCAAATTGGCATCTCAAGCACAACCTGAAGTCCATGAAAGTTCCTATTGTTGCCGGAGATGAAATGAAAACCCAAGTGGCACTCTCAGGGGTGGAGGAACAGTTTCATTATGCACAGGCTCAGAGGAGAGTCAAGTCTCCAAAAAATCTTAGCCCCATGTCTTGGTTTTCTTAAGTCTATATAGGGACACTAAGTGGGCAAATTCATAAGCAAGTGGGCAGGCAAGGGTTGCTAAAGCAAAAGTAATAAGTTTAGCTTATCTTCCTAAAGCAAAGGACTATTAGGGAGGAAAAGAGTCATTATTTATTAGAGTTGTAGATTCCAGTTGAAAGGGGCAGTCAGGGAGTGCTTATCTTCCTAAAGATGTGGATTCCAGGGAGAAAAGGGAGGAAGGGAGAAAGGGATGGGGAGTTGCTTATCTTCCTAAAGCTGTGGGTTTCTGATGAGGGGGGTTAGGGCCACAGCTCTTCCTTGACGATTCGCCTCTTTGATGGCTTTATAATTCCTTATGGGGCATCATCTGCTAACATGGGGGTTTTTCTATAGTGCCCAAGGGCTGATATTTAACACGAGGCATCACTTGGTGTTTTAAGGCATTTAAGCAGGAAGTGATGTTTTGTGTTACGTACCATAGAATGCATGGTCTGAAGGTTAAGAGGAAGAAGACTGAAGCTATCACTTGCATGAATGGCAAAGTCCAGGAAAGGAGATACTGAAAACAGTTCCCGTTGGCAGATGCCTGGTAAACATAGTTTAAGTGGTTTTTGGCTCATTCTTTTAGCAGGGCCCCCTTGTCCCTAACTATCCCTGAAAAATTTGCATAGAAACAGCATTCTTTTCCCAAGGCCTAGCAGATTCCCCCTGAACCTGTGGTAAGCAAGCTAATCCTCATCTGTTTTGTAAAACTACTTTTGCCAATGATTCTATCTGGTCTTGCAACCTGTTGAAAACCCCACATATTTCTTTGAGGTCTTTTTATGTTTCCTGTGCTAAGGTTTGTAAGCCCTCCTGACCAACTGCGAATGAGGCCCCTGCTACTGCTCCAATCCCAACTACTCCTAGTCCTAACAGTATCGGAATTGCCTGTATTGCTCGTTTGACTTGGGAGAGCTCTCCAGGCAATTCTTCTCCATACACTGGGAATGATGGTACTGGCCAAGGTAGGTAACAGATGCCCTGGTCATCCTGGGGTAGGCACCGGTAGATGTTAGTGCCACAGACCCAGATGGTGGAGTTTGCAGCACATCAGCCAGGCTCGTTGAGTGGGTAGGTGGTGTTACAGTTAGCCTTTCCAAGAGGGAGGATGGTTGAAGGAGACCTGGTAGTTATGTTTTTACAGTTTGCCAGTTTTCCTGGGGTTTCAGTTATACAGACTGGGAGGGGCCTGGTTCTTGCCACAGAGCTGTCATGGGTTAGGATGGTTATGTTCCATGGGCCAGATACGGGGAAGATGGTTAGACTTGAGGAAGTGCATAGCCAGCAGGACGCAGTTATGTTGGGCTGGGATTCATTTAGTAGTTGGTGGAAATTTCAAACATGGTTCAAAAGGATGTTGCTGGGGGCTGTTCTATTTTTGGCTTTTAGCATCTTGGCAGCTTTACTGATATTTTTCACTTGGGTTTTCTTTGGGGTTAGGGTTACTGGGATCTGTTGGACCAGTATGAGGTTCCCTGGGTCCAGGCCCTCGGGGTCGTATATTTTGATTCCTAGTTTTAGTCCTGTTTGGACTTTTAAAAAGATATTTTCTGATCCAGTGGTTATATTTAATAGGGTGAGTTTTATGGGGTCACAGGTTTCTATGCCACACCCTGCCAGGCTGGGGATTTTCTATAGGAGATATGGAGAAGTCAGTGGGACCCCCTCCCAGGGAGCAGTGGCACTTACCAGCAAGCTCCAAGGGCGGCAGATTCCTCCTCTCTTTTGGAGGTCTCGGCAGATGTATTTGTCATAACTCCCATAGTTGTGGCCCCTACACCCTCTCCCAGGGGCAGGTAAGGGTGGATGGTGATACAGGGCAACTAGCAAGGTGTAAAGAGTGTGATCTTGGATTGCCCTGCAAGTGTCAAATACTACAAAGCCTGAAGTTGCACCTGTAGAGAATGGGACTGAAGAGTTCAGCAGGGATTGTTTGCCCAAGTTTGACTAACTTGCAGCTGCCATAGATGTAGGGGCCAGAATTGGTTCCAAGGGAGGGGGCAAGGAAGGAAAGGATAAGCAAGTCAAGGCTCAGAAGCATCCTATTATACAACAGTAAGCGATTGCAACTAGGGTTCTATTCACTATAGTCCAGTCTGCAGGGGCCACAGCAGTCCAAACTTCAAATACTAAGGTGAGTTGGCCATATAAGTACAGGATCCACTAGGAGCAAGGGTCCATTCAGCAGGTGTTTGAAGACATCGGTGCTTGGGGATCCCGGGTGACTCGCACTCTCAAGGGGTGGCCGGATATGGGTTGGGCTGTCCAGCTGTCCTGTTCTTTATATGTGTGTGCCTTCTTGACACTGGATGTCCCCATATGCTGGACACCTGCTGGAGCACGGGGCTCTGCAAAGGGTTGTTTTTGGAAGAAACTTGGCACTCGCTGCTGATGGTGGCATAGAGAGAAGCTAGTCAGGCTATGCAGTAGTATCTCCCAAGCAAGACTTCTAGTGCAGTTTTCCCTGGCTGGGTGAGTCGGCTGTATTGTTGGATGAGGGCATAAGCAGCTCCTTTTGGGACAAAAATCTGGTTATCTGGGAGCAGCCAAGTTCCTTTGGGGATTCGGCTTCCCCTTTCTCTCTTGACCTATTCCTGTTCTTTCCAGGTATAGCTTAGTTGATTCATTTCTTGTCCTAAGAGGGACAGCTGTGGTGTCAATTTCAGAACTCATATTCTGTGGGTTCTTTCAGGTGCTTGCCAAGCTTCTTGTCAGCTATCCTGTTGCCTTGAACATCCATATCCATTCTTTTCTGATGTCCCTGGCAGTGGATGATGGTGGCTTTGACTTGTTTCCAGATTGCTTCTATCAGTTGGAGGATTTATTCTTTGTTTTTTATTTCCTTACTCCCTTCAGTTAAGAGACCTCTTTTTTTAATAATTGCCCCGTGGATATGAACAGTAGCAAATGTGTAGTTAGAGTCAATGTAAATGTTTACCACTTGCCCGGTGGCTAGCTGCAGGGCTCGGACCAGTACCCGGAATTCTGCTCATTGTGTGGGCCATCCCTGGGGTAGATATGCCACTTCCACCATCCATTCTGTAGTGGTGACTGCATATCCAGCAAGCTTTTCCCTGTTTTTAATGAGACTGCTCCCATTTGTAAATGGTGCCAGATCTGGGGAAGGGAGAGGTTTGTCATGGAGGTTGGGGTGACTGGCATAAACTTCCTCAGTCACTTCAACACAATCATGCTCAGGAATCCCTTCCTCATCTGGTAAAAAGATGGCATGGTTTAGACTGTGCACTTTTTCTATTGTTACTCTGGGGTTTTCAAAGAGTAAACCTTGGTAATGTGCACGTCAGGGAATAGATATCACCATGCCCATGTGAGTTCAATAGGGCAGTGACTTCGAGTGGCACCATAACATGAATTGCCTGTACAAGGGTTAATTTGTTGGCTTCTTTGATGAGGGTTATGGTTGCTGCCAGGGCTTTCAAGCAGAGCTGCCTTCCTGCAGGTATGGGGTCCAGCTGCTTGGAGAAGTAAGTGATGGGTTGATATCCATTCCCATCTGGTTTCTTTATTGGTATAATGGGTTGCTCCAGGATGACTGGCACTCGATCAGGATTCCTGCTTTTCTCAGGTGATCTATGTATTCAACTATGCCTAATTGCACTTTGCGGGGGATTGGATACTGCCTCTGCTGGACCAGGACTGCTCCAGGCTATAGGTCGATGATTAAGGGTGCAAGGTTCTGTGCCTTTCCTGGTGGGTTTTTTTCCACCCAAAACAGGGGGAAAAAATCCAGCAGTTTTTCTGCATTCTGACCTGAACTTTCTTCTGCATAAAATCTCCATTCTTTGCTTCAGGGTACGGTGACAAAGAGTGTGAATTCAGTCCCGAGGCTTAAGCTTGCTGGCCCTTCAGGTTTGAAGGTAATCTGGGATCCCAGCTCGGTTAAGAGGTCCCTACCAAGTAGGGGAACTGGACATTCAAGCAGATGCAGAAATTCAAGAGTCACTTCGTGGCCTCCAAACTGGCAAGTTCTTGACAGGCAAAAAGTCCATTGGCTTGACTGGTCCCCAGTCACTCCTATTCAGCACCAGTGTCCACAATGAAAGTCATTGACTTGCCCCCCGACTTGTAGTTTGACTATGGGCTCATGGGAGCCAAATTCCAGTGAGCCCGGTCTCCCCTATGTGGGGTTGAACTCTGTCAGCCCGATCAGATGGTCATGGGTCTCAGGTCCATATTTCCCTTTAGGGATGTTCCCTCTTTGTGCCTGAGTCTTTTGGGGGCACTCCTTTTTCCAGTATCCACTTTCTTTGCAGTAGGCACATTGGTCCCTGGCCAGGGGCACCCTTCTAGTGCTTGTCCCTCCTTTTTGAGGTGGCCCTTCTCATCTGGTGGTATCAGAATTTCCCAAGGCTACTGCCAGTAGGGAGACTTGATGTTTTATTTGCTTCTTGGCTTCTCATTCGGCGGCTTCGTCTCGATTGACGAAAACTTTGTTGGCGACTTCCAGGAGTTGAGAGAATTTCATTCCCGTGAACCCTTCTAATGTTTGGAGCTTTCTTTTAATGTCTATTGCTGCATGCACAAAAAAGGCGGCATTCACCATCCTCTGGTTTTCCAGATCTTCTGAGTCAAAAGGGGTGTATGTTCTGAAGGCCTCGCAAAGTTATTCATAGAAATCTCCCAGAGATTCATCGGGGTTTTGAGTAACTAAAGTCACCTTTGTCTTGTTTGTGGGTCATTTTGCCCTTTCCTGGACCCCTTGAAGGAGCGCTTCCCGATATTGTTGGAGTACAGCCCATCCCTGATCAGTGTTGAAGTCCCAGTTTGGTTGGGCCTCTGGTGTTGCCTCTCTTGCACAATCTTCTGGGGTTAAGACACCAGTAGGCACCTCTTTCTGTAGCCACTCTTGGGCTTTTGTTAGAATCTGTCGTCTCTCCTCCATATCAAACAAAGTCAGGAGGAGTTGGCAGCAATCATCCTAAGTAGGATGGTGGGTTTGGAAAATGGATTCCATGAGATAAATAAGGGACTGAGGTTTTCCTGAGTAGGAAGGGGTGTATTCCTTCCAGTTCAAGATGCCTGTAGTTTTGAAGGGCTAGTAGTATAAAACAGGCCTTCTGGGTCAGATGGTTCTATCTTCGCTGATCTGGGCCAGACCCTGTGCTTCACAAAGGGGAATCTGTAGTGAGGGTTGTGCTGCCTGGAGCCTCATTGCTATTGGAATTCCAGGGCTTTCTTCAGAGGGGGTCGATTTCCCTGGAGGGACCAAAGGTGGAGCTGTTTCTGGGAGATCTGCCTGCACTCCTGGGCTAGGAGGAGAGACCGGAGTTGGGGGTGTTTCTGGGAGATCTGCCTGCACTCCTGGGATAGGAGGAGAAGCTAGAGAAGCTGGCAGTGGTGCTGGGGGTGGTGGGTCCTCCTCTGAAGACCCTTGAAGAATGACTGGCTTCCGGAGCCCAGTTCCCTGTCCAACCAAGACCCTGCTCTGTCCCTTTTTCCAAGGCACAATCAAACCCAAGGGGGCATAGTCTGGGCTATCTCTTACCAAGACTCGATGTAGAGAAACTGATCCGGTGGGCCAGGAGTTCCTGTGTCAACCAGCCACACTGCGCAGACCCTGGTTATATCCAGGGTCCCTTCCAAGGGCCAGTCAATATTAAAATTGGGCCACCCTACTTCTCATGAGGTTCAGAGTGTGCCAGGGTTCATCCAGATGCCATAATCTCTGGAAAAAACCTTCTTGAAGTTCTTGAGCATGCAGTTGAAGATCGTAGGTTTTTACTGTGATGAGCCCATAACTTGAGTCAGTGGCATAAGACACACCAAGGAAGGGGTTGCCTCTTTCAAGGCCACTCAGATGCCTGCCTGTCCATGTCTCTTGTGAGAACTTCAGCTCGTCTTGTCTAAGGCTCCCAGGCAGAGTTCGTGGTGGGCCATTATGCCATATGACGTAGTCATGGAAAACAGGTTATGGCCCGCACAGGCTCGGTAGTACAAGCTTTGGAGTCACAGTCTGGAATAACAGAGGCAAGCCTCTGTCATCCTCACTCACACACACAATTGCTCAGAAATTATGCAGTCCCTCCTGCAATGTCTGCCCTACACTGGGATCTCAATACTCGAGAATTTGGGAGGTGATCAGTCAACTCTTCCATCTGTAGATGAGCCTGACTGAGGACTTGTCACCCAGCACCTTACCTTTCCAGAGTCTTCTGGCACTGTTCAGTCTGTCTCCCCACTGAGTAAGGCCAGGGTGTGAAGATGCAGCCTGTGGGGACTGCCTCAGAAGGAGGTCCCATTAAGAGGATGGGTAGTGCCCAACTTGTTTGCTCAGAGATCGCCATCGCCCACACCCATCACCCCCAAGCTGGAGGTGCAATGGGCCTGCTTGTTTGGGTTTCCCGGTCAGGGAACCAAATGTTGCAGCAGACGAAATGAAAACCCAAGTGGCACTTTGAGGGGTGCAGGAACAAAGTTTTATTACACCTGGCCTCAGAGGAGTGTCAAGTCTCAAAAATATCTGAGCCCTGTGTCTTGGTTTTCATAAGTTTATATAGGGACTCAATTCAGGCAAATTCCTAAGCAAGTGGGCAGGCAGGTCTTACAAAAACAAAAGGAGCAAATTTAGCTTATCTTCCTAAAGCAAAGGGCTATTAGGGAGGAAAAGAGTAATTATCTGTTTAGAGTTGTAAATTCCAGTTGATAGGGGCAGTCAGGGAGTATTTATCTTTTAACGATGTGGATTCCACGGAAAGAAGGGAGGAAGGGGAAAAGGGGTGGGGGGTTGCTTATCTTCCTAATGCTGTGGGTTTCTACTGAGGGTAGTTAGGTTCATAGTGTTTCCTTTATCACTACGTGTGCCCTGAAGGATACTCTTAATTTTTTGTAGCTGTAGGCTTGAGATTTCTGAAAACTAGCTGCTTAGTCTCATTGGGTGAGTGTCTGAATTACATTGCAAATTCAGTTACCAAAATTCAAAGCATCAACTGTTAAAGTGAGGGCATTCATCACGAAGAAATGGTTTCATGAAAATTAGAATGAGTACACATGGGTGATCATGATGAAGGTGGGGCCATTGAAACCCTGGATTCTACTCATTTCCTTGCCAGATAAAACAGTAATTCTCTGCCCTGAGGAATGAGCCACCTGACTTCCAGTCTGCCCTGAGGAAGCAGCCTTTCCTCTCCGAGCTAGAGAGATTAACATATTTCACCAGATATAAGTGTAATAGAATGCCCTGAGGTAGTGGCCTTTCAAGACACAGCTAATTTCTGTCATGACCCATTGTCATCACACCTTTTTTATTCCAGAACTACAACTACCATGAAGTCCCAACAGGCCCCAAAACTTGAGGTACCAAGTGTGACCCACAGGTCGATGTGCTGCACTCCAAAAGAACTGCTTGAGTTTTTCAATGTACAGAAAGAATTCAGGAGAATATGTGTGGGAATGGATATGAAGGATGTGGGATAATGGTGGGAAGTACAAAAGATAGATGAGGCTGAATTTATTGATATGGGCCCAATAAGCAGAGATTCTGCACACAACCATGTATCTCAAGGTGTTAAAAGGGCTGTATCAGATTGTTCCTTGGTTGGCTGAAGCATGGAGCAAATAATGCCCTAAAATATGTGAGGCTGAAATGCCAGAACTACCATGGTATAATGTAGATGAAGGGAGCCAAAGGCTTATAGAGATGGGAATTTTGGAGAGGCTTCATCATGTAAGATCTCCACACCCACAAAAGAAATGCCCAGAGGACACACCTTTCACCACAACTGTGAGGATAAATTTTGAGAGAACCTCCATCATCCCTAACACTTCAGGGCCCTGTGGTCACATTTTTCAGTGTATCAGAAATTAGTATGGGAACTACTGTCACTGAACTTTGATTCTTAAGTACAAGGGGTAAGATCAGATTCTGAGTGGACAGAAGCCAATTGGCAGCACTTAATTGCCAAAGACAAGGGAGGTGTCGCTACCCTAATGAACAACAAAATCAAAGCAGTAATCAGAATGGTCTGGCTCACAAACATGAGAAATTGATTATTTGACCTTGGAGGGACTACATGTGAAATGGATGAGCAATGTACTAGAATTTGACTTGATATTTATAAGGGGAAGAGTTCTATATTAAGGGAACAAAAGCTTAAATTTAATCACACACACTCACATGCAAAATCATGCTCCTCAATCAATTCTGAAACTTGGGACAGCTTATAGGCTCAGAACTCCTTGAAACAACTGAAGACAAGGAGATGTGGGAAACAAGCATGACATATTGCCAAAATTTAATATTGTAAATCTTCCAGCAATCCCCAAATAGACCAATAGCCTTTTATCAAAGTGAATTTGTTATGTTGAGGATACAGAAATGTTTGGACATTTGGGGATTACTAGATGCTAACTCTTAACTGACATGAATTCCATGAGACTCAAAACATCACTGTGATTGCACAGTAAATGTCAGGGCTAATTGATGTCAGGTGATCAGTGGAGTTTTAGCTCAGGTTTGTCTCTACACTTATTTGAGAGGGTTATGAATTCAATTCTGTTTTATTTCCCTAGTTCCAGAAGGTATAATTAAAACACACATACTCAGCAACTGACAGAAACCCCACATTGGTTCCCTGACTTATGAAGTGAGGGCTATTATGGTAGGAATTGTCAAATGGAAGCTACTAGAACTGCGTATAACCAGCAAAATTGTGAAACAAAAGCAATAGTGGATTCCTGAAGGGATTACCGCAATTAGTGCCATCATGAAGGACTTGAAAGATGCAGGGGTGGTGATTCCTGCCAGATCCCCTTCAAGTCACCTATTTGGAGGGTTCAGAAAACAGATGGAACTTGGAGGATAACAGTGGATTATCATAACTTAACCAGGTGCTGACTCCAATTGCAGCTGTGGTCCCATAAGTTGTATCATTTCTTGAGCAAATTAACACATCCCTGGTACCAAGTATGAAAGGTTGAATTATGTACCCCAGAAAAACAAGTTCTTAATCTTAATCTATTCCTGTATGTGAACCCATTGTAAGTAAGACCATTGGAGCATATTATTTTAGAAAATATGCAGCCAACTGAATCATGATGAGTCTTAACCCTATTACTGGAGGCCTTATAGAGAAGACCACAGACAGAACACCACAGGAAAAAGCTGGAAGGAAAAGGAACCCAGAAGAGAAAGAAGATGACAATAAATTCCCAGTTGTTTAAGCCAACACATTGTATGGTATTGTTTTAGCAGTTGGGAAATTAACACAGCCGGTATTCAGCTATTGATCTGGTAAATGCTGTTTTTTTATACTTCTTAATAAAGACCATCAGAAGCAGTTTGTTTTAAACTGGCAAGCAAAGAAAGTAATGCCCCTTCACTGTCCTCCTCGGGGGCATATAAACTCTCCAGACCTATGTCATAATCTAGTCCAAGGGATTTTGACTGTCTCTCCCTTCCACAAATATCACACTGGTCCATTCTTTTCATGATTTTATGTTGATTGGACTTGGTGAGCAAGAGGTAGCAACTACTCTGGACATACTGATAAGGCATTTGCATGTAAGAAGGTGGCAGAAAAATCATTAAAAATTCATGGACCTTCCACCGCAGGGAAATTTCTTGGTGTCCAGTAGTATGGGGAATGTTGAGATATCCCTTTTCAGGTAAAGGATAAGGTGTTGCATTTGGCTCCTCTAAAACCAAAAATGAGGCAAAACTCCTATTTTGTCTCTTTGGATTTTGGAGGCAACATATTCCTCATTTGTGTGTGGCTTTCCAGTCCATTTACAGAGTGACTTGGAAAGCTGTTAGTTTTGAGCGATGACTTTGACAAGAGGATGAACTATAACATTTCAGGATGCTGTGCAAGCTCCTCTGCCACTAAGGTCATATGAATCATTGGTAATGGAAGTTTCAGTGGCAAAAAGATAGGCCATTTTGAGTCATTGACATACCCCTATGGTAGAATCAAAATACTGTCCCTGAGGAATTTGGGGTAAATCCCTCTTATCCTCTGTAGATAATTACTTTCTTTTTGAAAATCACCTTTTACCTTGTTACTGGTTCTTAGTAGCAGCTGAAAACATGTATAAACATGGGCCACCAAGTTACCAGGAGACCCTATTGAGCTGAATATTTTCTGATTCCATAAAATATGCTGCACATAGCAGCATTCCATCACAAAATAGAACCAGTATATATGAGATCTGGCTCATGCTGTCCCTGATGGCACAAGAAAGTTGCAGAAAGAAGTTTTCCAAATGCCAATGGCTCCAACTGTTGTCCCACAGCTTTTTGATTCCCAGGCAGCAGTGATTGCCTCATGGGGAGTTCCCTACAACCAATTGACAGAGAAAGGAAAACTTGCATTTTGTTTTGAGATGATTCTCTATGTTTTACAGATATCACCCGTAACTGGACAGCTGCAGCACTACAGATCCTTTCTAGACCATTCTTGAAGGGCAGTGTTGAAAGGAAATCCTCCCAGTGGGCATAACATCTAGCTGTGCCCTGGTTATTCATCTTGATTGGAAGGCAAAATGGGGAGTCATGTGTCATTTGTATACTGATTCCTCGGCTAAAGCCAGTGATTTGACTGGATGGTTAAGGATTTGGTAGGAACATGACTGGAAAACTGGTGACAAAATTATTCAGGGGGAAAGTATGTAGATAGACATTTCTAAATAGGAAAAAAAAACAAAAACAGGAAGGTGTTTGTGTCCCATATGAATGCTCATCAGAGGGTGACTTTAGCAGAGGAGGATTTTAATATCTGTGGAAAGGATGACTTGTTCTCTCATTACCCAATAGGCTGATGAACAAAGTGGCCATGGTGGTATAGATGGAGGTTATGTATGGGCTCAGCAAAGTGAACTTCTACTCACCAAGGCTGACCTAGCTAAAGCCATATCTAGCACCCAATCTGCCAGCAGCAGAGACCAATACTCAGTCCCTGATATGGCACCATACCAGAGGTGATCATCCTGACACCTGGTGAGCAAGTTGTATACACTAGACTGCTTTCATAATGGAAGCAGCAGAGTTTTTTCTTACAGGAATAGATCTGTACCCTGGATATGGATTTGTCTGCCCTATATGCAGTGCTTTTGTGAAACTACCACCTGTAGGCTTCCAGAATGCCTTTTAACCATTGTGCTATTCCAACAGCATTGCTTCTAATCAAGGAACTCACTCAACAGCAAATGAAATGTGGGGATGGACACATGCTAATGAAATTCACCAATCTTACCATGTTACCCATCATCCTGAAGCAGTTGGATTGATAGAACAGTGGAGTGCAATTTGGAAGACACAATTATTCTAGTAGCTGACGGGTAAAACCTTGCAGTACCAGACAATGTTCTCCAGGAGGCTCTAAATCAGGATCCACTCTATGGTACTGTGTCTCCCATAAGCAAGATTCACAGATCCAGGAAATAAGATAGTGGGAGTGGGAGTGGCACCATTCACTATATGTCCCCTATTAATCATTAGAAAACTTTTGCTTCCTGTATCTTTGACCATACACTCTGCTGGTCTTGAGGTCTACTTTCCAAAATGAAGAGTGCTCCCACCAGGAGATAAAACAATGTTTCCACTGAAGTGTAGAAGACTGCTGGCAGACTACTTTGGGCTCCTTGTGCCTCTGAATAAGCTGGTAGAGAATGGAGTTACGGTACCAGCTGATCCTGTTTATAGGGCTTCTCATAATACTACCATTCCCCCTGGTTAAAGTCAATGGAATACTGCAACAAGGAATCCCAGGCACGAAAATAAACCCCAGCTCAGCCAGGATTGAACAATTTGCCATAAACCAGGCAAATTGCCATGAGCAGTTGAAATGCTTGCTGAGAGTACATTGAAAATGGCATGGATAGAAGAAGGAGATAATTTTATATATGAGCTAAGAGTACATCAGCAGGTGCAGAAGTGAGGAGTTATTTCTTCCTTATTTTATTGTGGGTATGTTTGTATATATACGTAAAGCAAATATCTTTGTTTTCTCTTTCTCTCTCCCCTATATTATATTAAATAAATTGTATTAATTTTATGTTATTGTATTTAAGTTAAAAGATATAAAGTATAGTAATATTACCTAAGTTCTTGCATCCTCTTCCTTGGACAGTGTTAGTGTATTTCCGGTAGTATGCAGGACAGATGAATTATGGTAGGTCAAAGTATGTTTATGTTATTGACTTTATTTTGAAATTAAGTATCATTTAGGGAGATGTGTATGGGTGGTAAGTTTATTAAGTGTGGCTTGTGATGGTTAATTTCATGTGTTTACATCCCAGATTATGTTCTCCAGTTGTTGAGTCAAGCAAGCGTTGGCTTGATTGTTACTGTGAAGGTGTTTCTTAGATGGATTTAAACAATTAGTCTGTTGTTTCCATCTATGACTGATAGTGTCTGCAATCAAAAATGGATATTGCCTTCAGCCATTACAGGAGGTTCCTCATCCAATCTCTGGACACTTAAAGACAACACTGAGGGTTTCATTAGTCAGAAAGAAGAATATCTATCTCTATTTCAGGTATCCATCTTCTGGAGATTTTTTATCATAACGCTCATTGGAATTTTCAATGTGCACCTTCTGTGGAGGAATTAAAAATTATCTTCATTGAGTTACTGACTGCTCTGGCCTTCAGAACTTGAACTCACCACTCTCCATGCTCTCATGGGCCTAATCCTATTATAAATCTCTTAATATTTACATATATTTGTATATGCATGTATACATTATCTATCTATCTATCTATCTATCTATCTATCTATCTATCTATCTATCTATCATCTATCATCATTTATCTTCTGCTAGTTTCATTACTCTGGAGAACCCTGACGAATACATCTTTGCAAGCAACTTAATAAAGTGCAAGAAGTATAATATATAGTTAAGGGAATCTCTGTATCAGTTTCATCATTAGGAGGTCTCCTTGTGCTTAAACTTCTCTGAAGTGATCTCTCATCCCCTTTCCTTTTATTCACCCCTTGCCATGCTGAATTCCTTGCTGACCTTGAACATGAAATGAAGTCCTTTACTTAGGGTGCTTGCCCTGGAAAATCCCTCTGCTGGTCAAAAATATCTAATATCCTTGTGACTCCTGCTTTCTGCATTGAGGTCTCCTCTTCAAATGTTTCTCAATCTGCCTGTATTGTCTGAACATCAAGCACCCTGTCTGAAGTTCTTAATTTTACCTGCTTTTATTTGATTTCAGCCATAGACAGCATGCGACATGTTACATGGGTTTAGTTTTATTTGCTTATTTTCTTTCTCCATCATCAGACTGCAGTTCACTTTATTTTTCAGCTAATTATTTCCATTGCCTAGTCTATGTCTACGAAAAGCTGGGCTGAATATTAATTTCACATATGAATGGATGAATTTCCATAAAAATCCTACAAAGCATGTCAGATTGGGGAATACTTTGAAAGTAGGGGAGAAATTTCTAATCAGAAATAGTACTGTCTATTTAGATTTGATTAAAAAAACTCAGGAATTAATTTCCTGACTCCAAAATATAAATTAGAGATATATTAGTAATGGTTATTTGTTTGAAAATTAGTCATGCTACTTTTCTCTTTCAGGTTAGTCACATCAAGCACATGGAACCAGGAAATAATACCAAAATTTCAGAATTTCTCTTTTGGAGATTTTCAAAGGAACCTGAATTGCAGTCCTTCCTCTTTGTGCTGTCCTTTCCATGTACCTTGTCACCATCTCTGGGAGCCTGCTCATAATCCTGGCAACCTTCACTGACTCCCACCACCACACACCCATGTTCTTCTTCCTCTCCAACCTGTCCTTTATAGACATCTGTTTAACCACCACCACAATGCCACAGATGCTGGTTAATATACAGACACAGATCAGAGTCATAACGTATGCAGGTTGTCAAACTCGGATGTACTTTCCAAACTCTTTAAAGGTTTGGATGACTTCCTCCTGACTGTGATGGCCTATGACCACTTCATGGCCATCTGTCACCACTTGAACTATATGGCCATCATGAACCTCCAGCTCTCTAGACTGCTGGTTCCGGGGTCCTCAATTATGTGTGCCCTGCATTCCTTGTTACAAAACTTAATGGTGCTGTGACTGTCCTTTTTTAACCACTTAGAAATCCCCCACTTTTTCTGGGACATTGATCTGATTATCCAGCTTTCCTGTTCTGATACTTGCCTCAATGAAATAGTGATATATTTTGCAGCTGGTGAGTGTGTGTTTTTTTCTCCTTTCACTGGTATCATTTACTCTTATTCCAAGATTTTTTCCTCTGTATGTGCAATCTCATCAGTTCAGGGGAAGTATAAAGCATTTTCCACCAGTGCATCTCACCTCTCAGTGATCTCCTTTTTCTATGATACACTACTAGGAGTATGGATTAGTTCCACTGCATTGCTGAATGCACACTCAAGTGCAACAGCATCAGTGATGTACACTGTGGTCACACCTATGCTGAACCCCTTCATCTAGAGTCTGAGGAATAAAGAAATGTTGGGGGCTATGAAAAGATTCTTCAGGAGGGAAAACATAAAATTTTAATTTCTTCTGGGGGAATAGGAAGTGCCTATGATTACAGAGCTCAAAGACTCAGAGCCAGAAATTGTGATTGTCTGATTTCATGGAAGTGGAACCTGCCCTATGTTCAGATATGGTCTTAAATTTGATGAAGAGAAACTTAAAATCATACATTGAACTTCCATAGAAAATAACTGTGTTTCATGATTAGCATCTCCTCACTGAAGTAAGAAATCTAAGTGTTCCTTTGCAATGGGATACATACATTGGGGTGCAGGACTTGGTTGCACATTTTGCACAATTTAATTTTATAAAATATGTGACACTATGCATTTCTTTAAGCAAAATGTCTGCCCCTTCTACACATTTTCTACTAAAAATTAAAGGGTATGTGAGTGAAAATCAAAATATTTACTAAATCATCCTGCATTATCTCCTTTCTTTCACTGCACATTAAAAATAAATTTTAAACAAAAATATTATTCACACAGAAGAGTATGCTATAAATATTCACTTGCTAGATTTTTCCAAAATGAATACCCCTGTAAAACTAGCACCTTCAAATTTCCCTCATTTCTACTCTTTTCTAGACACTTTCTCCTAACTCTAACTTACAGGTTAATTTTTTATTTGTGTAATTTTTATAAATTAATTATAATTTATATGTTACTTTATGTAGATTTATTTCCCTGAATTTATTTATATTTTTGGATATGGCTATAGACAACTCATGGTCATTGGTTCATGGTAATCCTTTGTGTCAATATATATAAGCTTATGCATCCCACTTTACTGTTGCTGAGAATTTGTTTAGTCTCCATTTTAGGAATCTCACCATTAATGTTTCTGGCAACATCATGGATTATGTATTCTCTGAATATGTGTATGTGATAGGAGGTAGTGGAGATGCTGGCACTTGATGACAATATAAAGATAAACACTCCTCAACTGGAGGTCATAGCTGAAGAGGAAGGGAACCTGTATGACTCAAGGTTGTCCAGGAAAACAGAACCAATACATTGAAATGTACAGAACATTGAAAATAGTGGAGTTTCCACATACACAGGTCCAAAGAATAAAGCATCAATCCACAGATGACACAATATGAAGTCTAATGGAGATAACCCTGGTGAGTTTCAGACTTAGGTCAAACTTAGGGCCTCCATATTCCTTCCAATTTCTCCGTTCTTGAATTGAAATGTTTTACTAAAGCAAAATAAATCTCTGCTTTATTTTCGATGCAGAGAATCTGTTTCCTAGGTTCCACAGGTCCACAGATGTAAAAGAATATATTGGATGGGTTAGGCAGATAAGCTCTCCTCTCACTAAAACAACAGAGAAAAAGCCAAAGCCTGCCTTGGCAATCTCCTTTGGGTTTCAGCAGACCAGCACACTACTTCACAATTCCCAGGAGAGTGAGGGACAAACAGACTAAGGAGCCAAAACAACAAGCTGTGAGTTATTAAACCTCCCAGCTGCTGGGAAGGGCTCCTCTCCTTGGCCTTCTCTCTGGAGATAATAAGGGAGGATAAAACTCCTGGTGAATTGTATCTAACTGAGAGGAGAGCAGATGTCTACCTCCATGCTAGCTCATTTGATGTATAGAATGGGTGCTATGAGTCATTTAAGAGGGTACTGGAAAGATAAGGAAGCCAAAGGAAAATAATGAGTTTCTCACCCCTGTACCTGGAAGCAGCACACACACCCTGCCCTCAGGACAAAGAGCCTAGGTGGAGCCACTGGTTCCCTGCTCTGAAAGGAGTGTGATGGCAGATTATCTGGGAGGAAGAGGGGTCTGGGAAGGTGGAGAGCAGTTGCTTTTTGAAGAGTTTGCCAACCAAAGAACCCCTTGAATATTGGAAGGAACCCTGACTCAACAGGGATAGGGGAGGGTGCTATCTGCAGGCAGGCTTTCATACCCAGCCACCTAGGTAAAGAGGGGAAATACATCAGAGAGGAGACAGAGACACAGAGGTGACTTATCAGTAAGACTGGCAGACAGCAGAGAATCTAACCTTCCCTAGAGAAAAGGGGTGGATAGTATTCTGAAAGGCTAACTAGCCTAAGAAAACAGGCTAGCTCTGTAGAAGAATTCCTGCCTAGCATATTTGAGATTGCTGGTTCAATTCCTGGCTCTTCTTTGAGAAGTGATCCACTGGGTTATCAGGCATCCAGCAGAATCTTTACAATAGGAAACATACAGATATTCTCTTTGAATTAGCTTTTCTTGGCTCTCTAATATTTTTAGAAAAGGTCGTTTTTATTTTCCTTATTTTACTCACCAAAACACAGTTTAAAACCTACAGAAAGCAGGATGCACGGTGATTGAGGAACACCAGTAACATGACAAGATGCTTAGGAGTCTAAGAAAGAATGCTGTTTTACCATGTTTATTTCTGTTTGTTTGTTTTTTTAATCATTTTTCTTCTTTCTACTTTTTAAAATGAGTTGCTGCTGTTGTGTTTCTTATTTGTTGTATTTCCCCTTCCTTTGTTTTTCTGTGTTTTTTTTGTTTGTTTGTTTTTTCTTTTTTCTTTTTTTTTTGGTTACTGATATTTCTCTACCTACACTGTATCTATTCTCTCCTTCATGCTTATATTTTCTGTTTTCTCTTGTTGTTCTTTCATTCCATCTCTTTTTATTTGGTCTCTAATTTTTCTTGTTTTAATTTCTCTCTCTCATTTTTCTTTGTTTAGTTTCATTTTTTGCTATTTGCTTTCTCTCTTTTCTTTTCCTCTCTTCTCACCATTCCAGCCTTTTAACTCATTCGATATATTTTTCTTTATTTTGCTTCATATTTCATTGTTTCTATTCCACTTTTCTAATCTTATACTTCTGTGCTCCTTACTTGTGTTTTTTCAATGTCCTACAGTTCTTCTCTGGTGGATTACTTCTCAAAGAATAGCCAGGAATTGAGCCAGGCACCTTGTATATGCTAGGCAAGAATTCTTCCACTGAGCTAGACTGTCTCCTTAGATTAGTGAGCCTTTCAGAAGACTATCCACCCCTTTTCCTTCAGACAGGATAGATTCTCTGCTGTCTGCCTGAGTTTTACTGATCAGTCACCTGTGTGTCTCTGCCTCCTCTCTGATGTATTTCCCCTCTTTACCTATGTGACTGGCCATGACAGCCTGCCTGAGGAGATCACCCTCCCCTATCCCTGTTGAGTCAAGAATCCTTCCAGTATTCAAGAGGGTCTCTGTTTGGCAAACTCTTCAAAAAGAAACTGCTCACCAGGGAGATTCAGGAGACTGGATTGGAACATTTTTGTACATAAGGGTGATGTTTGGGGTGCAACATTGAATAAGGATGCCCCCAAAGCAGCTAGAGCAGCTGCAGATTTCATATCCAAAGTGTGGGATACAGTACCAGGAGATAAATTGATGATCCTGGCTCTTAAACACATTGTCAAATCTGTGGATTTCACTTAGGATAGTAATTATTTGTTAACTTGGGGACAGGATAAACTGTTATGCATATATGAGTTGAACAAACTTGTTTATCATCACTACACCATAGAAACTTTATAATACCAGAGGTGTGACCACTGATTTCCTAAGGTCTGCGTCAGGTTTGTTCAAGCCATACATGTGTCCATATATGGACCTATATGGTATGGATGATCTATTGCTTTTCACAGTGTAGTAAGATTGGAGCCAATTAAATCATTTGAAGCTCCTACAACCACCAATTCTACATCACTTCATCCTGAGAAAGAATTTCTTGTTGCAGGTGGTAAAGATTTTAAACTTTATAAGTATGATTATAATATTGGAGGAGAATAAGAGTCCTAGGAAGGATGCCGGTCCTATTTACTGCAAGATTTTGTCCTGATAGAGAACCCTATGCCAGTGATTCTGAAGATGGAACATTGAGATTATGGCAAACTGTGGTAGGAAAAAACATATGGATTTTGGAAATGTGTACTTCTTGAAGAAGATAGTGGTGAACTGGCAAAGCCAAAGATCCATTTTCCAGAGGCAACAGAAGAGCCAGAAGAAATTACTTCAGAGAATTGAGATTCCATCTACAGGTCAACTCCTGAAGTTAAGGCATATGCCACAGATAGTATAAACTTATGGACTAAAATAAACAAGCAAAGAAAATCATCGGCCTTCCTGAGTTCTGAGTTACTCTCTGCTTAAGGCAAACATGGGCAGTAATAATGGGGATTGTGAATTACCTCCAGTGCTGGAACTAACTAACTTGGTGATACCAATGGAACTAACTAACTTGGTGATACTGATAATTGAAAATTCATGAGAATCAGTAGAAGGCAGGTGGACTAATGCACTTGTAGTAATGACCAGCCTACTGTCTTTTTGAGTGAATATGTGCAAACCAACATTCAATTTCTCTTATTACACTTAGATTTCTCATGCTTGTTATGTTATTATGGAGAAAAAAAATGTAATGGCCTATTTATCTGAAATTTCCCTTAAAGCAAATGGCTTTTTTTTGCTTTAGTCATAAAGAGGGAATATATGATAAAATAACTAGTTTGATTTCTCTTTCATTGTATACTGCTTCTGAACATCTAATTGTTTTTAGTTATCTGTATAAGATACCTCTAAAAATACACTGGAAGCACACAACATGAGATTTGAACAAGCAGAGGAAAGAATCAGCAATGTGGAAGACAGTACATTTGAAATCAAACAGATAGTAGAACAGATAGATAAAAATATATTAAAAATCCAGCATAGGCTTAAGGATTTGAATGACAATATGAAACACACAAACATAGGCATTAAAGTCATCCCAGAGGGAGAAGAGAGGGGAAAGAAAACAGAAGGTGTTTTGGAGGAATTGATGCCTGAAAATTACCCAAGCTTATTGAGGGACATGGATGTACATGTCCAGGAAGTGCAGCACACCCCAAACAGTATAAATCATAATATGTCTACTTCAAAACATATATTTGTCACTTGTCCAAAGCTTAAGACAAAGAGAGAATACAGAAAGCAACAAGACCATCACATACAAGGGAAGTTTGATGAAATTACATGCTGATTTCTCACCTGAAAACATGGAGGCAAGAAGACAGTGGTATGACATAGTTAAAGTGCTAAAAGATAAAAACTTCCAGCCAATAATTCTCTACCCAGCAAACCTGACATTCAAAAATGAGGGAGAGTTCAAATACTCACAGATAAACAGAAATTAAGAGAATATGTCAACATGAAACCTGCACTTCAAGAAATACTAATGGGAGTTCTGCCAATTGAAAGGAAAAAAGAGGAGAAAGGTAGTTGGAGGCGAGTGCAAGAACAACTAAAAAGATAAAAAGAAAAATATAAACAACATAGAGGATACAGAAACCTAAAGAAAATATGGCTAATGTAAATAATTCCTTGAAAATAATAACATTGAATGTTAATATATTAAACTCACCAGTCAAGGGACACAGATTGGAGAATGATTAAGGAAATATGACCTGTCTATGTCGTCTACAAGAAACCCACCATAAACCCAGGGATGCAAGGAGGTTAAAAGTGAAAGGTTGGAAAATAATTTTACAAGCAAATAACCAAAAAAGAGTGGGAGTAGCTATACTAATATCTGACAATATAGACTTTAAATGCAAAACTATTGCAAGAAACAAAGAAGGACACTATATATTGATAAAAGGGGTAATCTACCAAGAAGAAAGAACAATCATAATCATTTAGGCATTTAAACAAGGTGCCTCAAAATACACAAGGCAAACACTGGAAAAACTGAGTGGAGAAATAGATGCCACTATAATTATAGTGGGTGACTTTAATACACCATTATTACCATTAGACAGAACATTTTGACAGAGAATCAATAAAGAAACAAAGAGTTTGAACAATGCATTAGAGGGCCTGGACCTAAAAGACATATACAGTATATTACAAGCAAATACAGCAGGATATACATTCTTCTTGAATGTGCATGAATCATTCTCCAGGATAGACCACAAGATAGACCATAGAACAACACTCAATGAATTCAGAAAAATTGAAATTATACAGAGTAATTTCTCTGACTACAATGGAATGAAGCTGGAAATCAGTAAGGAGCAGAGAACCAGATTAGGCACAAAGATACAGAAGTTAGAAAACACACCCTTAGACAAACAGTGGGTCAATGAGAAAATCTCCAAAGAAATCAGTAACTACCTTGAAATGAATGAAAATGTCAACTCATTGTATCAAAACCTATGGGAAGCAGCAAAACTGTCTGAGAGGGAATTTCATATCCATAAATGCCTAGATTAAAAAGAAGAAAGAGCTAATATCAAAGACCTAACTGAAAACCTGGAGGCATTTGAAAAAGAAAAACAAAGTAACCCCAAAGGAAGTAGAAAAAAGTAACAAAGATTGGAGCAGAACTAAATGAAAATGAAAAAAAAAAAGCACTAGAAAAAATAAACAGAACCAAAATCTGGTTCTTTGAGAAAATTAATAAAATTTTCAATGCCTTAGCTAGAGTAACAAAGAAAAAAAAGAGAAAAGATGCAAATACATAAAATAAGAAATAAGGAAGGGGTATCATCACTGACCCTACAGAAATAAAAAGTATCAAAAATGGATACTTTGAAAAATTATTTGCCAATGTGATGGATACTTCAGAGGAAATGGAAAAATTCCTAGAAACACAAAAACAGCCCACATTGACAAAAGAAGAAATTTATGAAATCAAGAGACCAATCACAAGTAAGGACATGGAATTAGTCATCAAAAGCCTCCCAAATAATTAGAGTCCAGGACTAGATGGTTTCACAGGTGAATTTTACCAAACATTTGGAAAGAACTAACACCAATCTTGCTTAATCTCTCCCATAAAATAGAATTAGAGGGAAGATTGCCTAACTCATTCTATAATGGCAACATCACCCTAATACCAAAGCCAAAAAAGATGACATAAAAAAAGAAAAATATAGATCAATCACTCTAATGATTCTAGATGCTAAAATCCTCAACAAAATGCTTGCTATCTGTATTCAACAACACATCAAATGAATATATAGCATGGCAAATTGGGTTTCATCCCTGGTATGTAAGGATGGATTGACATAAGAAAATCAAACAATGTAAAACACCACATAAACAAATTAAAAGGTAAAATCACATGATCATCTCTTTAGATGCAGAAAAAACATTTGACAAAGTACATCAAACTTTCCTGATAAAAACACTACAAAAGATAGGAATGTAAGGAAACCTCCTCATCATGTAAAGGGTATATATTAAAAATTCACAGCTAATATCATATTCACTGGTGAAATCCTAAAAGCTTACCTTCTGAGATTGAGAACAAGATAAGGATTCCCACTTACACTGCTTTTATTTAACATTGTGTTAGAAGTACCGTCTTGAATGCTTAGGTAAGAAAAAGGTTTAAAAAAATGCATCCAAATTGGAAAGGAAGAAGCAAAAATTTCACTGTTTGCAAACAACATGATTCTATACATAGAAAGCCCTGAGAAATCTACACCAAAGCTTCTAGAGCTTATAAATTGGTTCAGTAAAGTCAGAGGTTATAAGATCAGTGTGCAAAAATCCAGAGCATTTCTGTACACAAATAAAAAGTAATCTGAGGAGGAAATCAAGGGAAAATACCACTTATGATAGAAATATAGTAATAAAATAACTTGGAAAAAATTTAGCTAAAGATGTAAATGACTTATTTGCAGAAAACTACACAACACCGTTAAAGAAAATCAAAGAAGACTTAAATAAATGGAAGAATATTCCCTGTTCATGGATAGGAAGATTAAGCATCATTAAGATGTCTGTCATACCCAAACTGATTTACAGATTTAATGCAATCTCATTAAAATTCTCCACAGCACTTTTTACTGAATTGGAAAATCTTACTCTGAAATTTATTTGGAAGGACAAGAGTCCCTGAATAGCCACAGACATATTGAAAAACAAAAATGAAATAGGAGGGATCACATTACCTGACTTTAAAACATTCTACAAAGGTACAGTGGTCAAATCACATGGAAATGGTGCAAGGATAGACATACTGACCAATGGAACCAAATTGATATTTTTGATGTAGATCCTCACATATACTGTCAATTGATATTCAACAAGGCCACCAAGTCTATTCAACTAGGACATAATAGCACTGATTGTCAAGTTCTCTGTGTTGTTGCAAGTAACTATGAATATTTCCTCCAAAGAAGGAAGTCTCAGTTTGCCATGGTTCATGAGTGGAAGGGAGGGTGAAATAGAATTGATGGAAGAGGGGGCCTTTTGGGGGAGATGGAAGTGTTCTACATGATCTTGTTATGATGGATACTGGA
Source organism: Cabassous unicinctus (assembly GCA_029593785.1). Taxonomy (NCBI): domain Eukaryota; kingdom Metazoa; phylum Chordata; class Mammalia; order Cingulata; family Chlamyphoridae; genus Cabassous; species Cabassous unicinctus. The sequence goes on along the minus strand of JAQZBX010010615.1, from coordinate 14,536 downwards.
TATGTTGAGTTGCATCAAAGTTTATAAAAATGCATGGTTTCAGATGTGAACCATAATGTAAGCCATTTACCATGGTCTGTAGCTATGTTTCAATAATTGTACGTAAGTTGTAACAAACATATTATTCACATATAAAATGCTATTAATAGGAGAAGGGGGAAAGAAAGAAGATGTTGAATATGTAGGAGTCCCCAGTATTTGGTACATGATTTTTTGTAACCTAAAACTTCTTTGAGGACAAAGTGAAAAAAAATTAATGTATAAATAAAAAGTAAGAAACTGAGGGAATAAATGGAAGACAATATTTCTGTCCATATAGTACAAGAGATCTTATAGTGATGAAAGGGAAAATGTAAAAAAAAATTAAATATTTTTTCATTATTTTAATTATCTCTTTTATTTTTTTGGTATTTTATTTATTATTTTTAAAACTCTCATTATTATTTCTTTTTCTTATTAAACATATTTGGCTATTTATTGCCTTCATTTTCGAAGAAGTTTTGGATCATAGAAGAGTCACAACTCTGGCAGAGGAGGATTATCTTTGGGAGGTGGTCAGAGACAAAGGATAAATTTGAGGAATATATTTAAGGTATAAGTGTGTTCAAATGTTCATGGGGCATTGTCATGGTGGGTCGATATTCACACAATAATAACTTAAGAAATACAGATTCCCATCCTGGGGACCTCTGCCACATTCTGTAATGTATCATCAAGAATCCCCTGAGTACAGGGACAATGACTAGAGGAGGAGGGGGATTAGCTGATGGGCCCTTGATATTGATGACATTGCACATGAACCTTTACTCTTGAAACTACAACTTATCCTAGTTTTATAAGGTGTCTAAGAGTTGCCTCCTGGGAGCCTCCTTGTTGCTCAAATGTGGCCTCTTTCTAAGAAAAACTCAGCGTATAAATACATTACCTTCTCCCCAACATGGTATATGACTCCCGGGGATAAGCCTCTCTGGCACTGAGGGATACTGCCAAGCAACAACTAGCAACACAACTGGAAAAAGACCTGGATGACAAGGGGAGAATACTGAAGACAAATGAGTTCATATGGGTAAGAGACTTCAAAGTGAGTTGGGAGGTGATTCCAGAGGTAACATTTATGCACACCTCACCAGGGTCTCTTTGACAGCCAAAGTAGATACTAACTCAAATAGTACAGCTCCTGAAAGCTCCAGAGATATCCAGACAATATTATCAGGATAGTTAGCTCAGGTATTTTGTGCCTTGCCAGTGGGCCCTACTTTGGAATTTATGCTCCCTAGAATGACAGTGTTGGACTCAGTTGTATTTTCCCTACATTTGGTTCTTCTGTCCTTTTATTTGAACTTATAATAAGCACTATAGTTGTTAGATGTATGTCCAAGAGACTTAAATCTTTGGGCTCTCCATCAGCCAGCTGGGCCCTGAGTCTCAAAATAGTTGCAACACCTATTCTCGAGTTCATTGGTCTCACCCAGGACAACTAACATGGAGGAGATGATTTTTAACTAAGTTACTAAGGAACCAAGAGAGTATACAACTGCCAGCAAGGGAGTCTCATCCATCAGCACTATGAGATCACAGCCTTCTCTCAATTAGAGGTGAAGTGGACATCACCATTCCAGAATCCTCAGGGTTCGGGAATGAACTATGAACTAAAATTGACTTACTGGTATTCTACTATAGACTTATTGAGATTCTAGGAATGAAAGAAATTATATCATTGATGTGGAGGCAGTGGACAATGGAAGTTCTGAGGGCAGGGAGCGGGAAGAACAGGTTAAATACAGAGGCAATTTTCAGACTTGGGAACTGTCCTGAATAATATTGCAATGAAAGATACAGGCCATTATAATTCTAGCCATAATCTACAGAATTGTAGGGTAGAGAGAGTAAACTACAATGTAAACTGTAATCCACACTTAGTGGCAATGCTTGAAAATGTGCTCATCAATTGCAATGGATGTACCTCATTAATGAATGATGTTTTTAATGTGAGAAAGTATGGGAAATGTGCAGAGTTTGGCATATGGGAATCCTCTATATTTATTATATGACATTTGTATAATCTAAGTATCTTTAAAAAGTAAATAAATAAAATTATAAAAAAGAAAAAAATCCATTTACAATAGCAACTAAATAATCAAATACCTATGAATAAATTTAACTAAAATATAAATAACATATGCTGAAAACTACACGACACTGTTAAAGGAAATCAAAGAAGATTTAAACAAATGGAAGAAGATCCCCTGTTCATGAATAGGAAGACTAAACATAATTAAGATAGCTATCCTACCCAAACTGATTTACAGATTTAATGTAATCCCAAAAAAAATTACAGCAGCATTTTACTGAATTGGAAAAATTAACTATGAAATTCATTTGAAAGGGTAAGACACCCTGAATAGCAAAAGACATATTGAAAAAGAAAAATGAAATCAGAGTAATTACACTACCTTACTTTAAACCATATTACAAAACTACAGTTTTCAAAACTGCATGGTACTTGCACAAGGATAGACATACTGAACAATGGAACTGAAGTGAGAGTACTGATATAGATCCTCATGTACACAGTCATCTGATACCCCACAAGGCCACCAAGCCTACTCAACTATTTCGGAATGGCCTCTTCAACAATTGGTGCCTGGTGAACTGGATATTCATATCCAAAAGAATGAAAGAGGAACAAAATCTTACTCCTTATACAAAAATTAACTCAAGATGTATCAAAGATCTAAATATAAAAGTCAAGACTATAAAGACCTTGGAAGATAATGTAGGGAAGCATCTACAGGTCCCTGTATTAGGAAATGGTTTCATGAACTTCACACCAAAAGCACAAGCAATGAATTAATAAGACATAAATGGGGCCTCCTCAAAATTTAAAACTTTGCACTTCAAAGGAATTTGTGAAGAAAGTGATAGGAAGCCTAAACAATGGGAGAACATATTTGGCAACCATATACCTGATAGTAACCTAATATCTAGCATATATAAAGAAATCCTATACCTTGAAAATAAAAATAAAAACAACTCATTTAAAAAATGGGCAAATGATTTGAATAGACTAGACACTGCTCCAAAGAAGAAATACCAATGGCTAAAAGGCACATGAAAAGATGCTCAACGTCACTAGCTATTAGGGAAATGTTAATCAAAACTACAATGAGATATCATTTTACACATATTAGACTGCTGGCTATTAAAAACACAGAGGACTACAAGTGTTGGAGAGAATGTAGAGTTATAGGAACACTCATCCACTGCTGGTGGGAATGTAGAATGGTGCAGCCATTTTGGAGGACTTTTTGGCAGTTCCTCAGAAAATGAACTACAGAATTGCCAAAAGATCCAGAAATTCCACTGCTGGAAATATGCCCAGAAGAATTTAAAGCAGGGGCTCGAACAGATATATGCACACCAAAATTCTTAATGCATTATTCACTTTTGCCAAAAGTTGGAATCAACTCAATGCCCTTCAACATAATGAATGTTATCCATATGAATGGATAAACAAATTGTGGTATAAGCATACAATATTTTATTACTCAGCTGTAAAAAGGAATACAGTATTAACACATGGGAAAACATGGATGAATCTTGGGGACTTTATGCTGAGTGAAGCAAGCCAGTCACTGTAGGACAAATCTTACATGACCTCACTCACATGATTTAAGCAAATTAAACAGACTCACAGAGTTAGATTCTGGAAGACAGGTTAAAAAAAATAGAAAGAGAGAAGAAGGTTCTGAGCCAATGCTCATATGGGCAAAATCCATGATAAGGTGGAAGTGTGTATTTGGCAGTGGAGTGGCATGACAGGGGTGCAGTGATAGTATTGTGTTGGGCAGAGCAGGTATTTCAGGGGGAGTAGTGTGGTGAGGGTGGGTTGGACTGTCCACAGAACTGGGAGGAGCATTGAGGGAGGGAGCAGGTGAACACTGGGGATTGGCAGGTACATAGTTGAAACGACAATGCCAGGAATGCTCTTTGGCAATATTACTAGGGACAGTTACTGGTTTAGGGTTTGGATATGGGGGACATTCAGGACAGGTTGCACCTGGGGCAGTTTACGAGGGAGTGTGTGAATGTTCATCTTGTCATAGTGTGCTATATTTGGGTGGAGACCCACATAATGAAGGGGAAGATGTTGGATTCTCATCCTGGATATGTCCATTATGTTCTCAAATAGAAGGGTGTGAGTCTCTTGAGGGCATTGACAGTGCCTAATATGGGAGGAGAGACTAGAGTATCAAGCTCTCATTGTCATTGCAAGTAACTGTGAATCTTGTCCTCCAAAAAGAAAAGCCTAGTGGTTGCTGTTGGTCCAAAGGGGAGGGGAGAGAGGAATAGAGTAGATCGAACAAGGGGTACTTTGGGGGCAATGGAAATGTTTATATAATCTTTCATTGATGGTTACAGGCCATGTTAAATTTCATTAAAGTTTATAAAAGTATAAGTTTTAAAATATGAAACAATGTAAACCATTTACCACAATTAGCAGCTATGTTTCAAATTTTGTACATCAGTTGTAACAAATGTACCATCCACATATACATTTTTTTAATAGGGGAAGGGGGAAAAGGGGGAGGATTTTGGGTATATGGGAGTCACCTGTATTCAGTACATGAATTTTCTGTAAACTAAAACTTCTGTGTAGGCCAAATGAAAAAAGTAAGACACTGGGGTTATAAATGGAGGAAAAAGTACAACAGATTTTACAGTGATGAAAGCCAAAATGTCAAAAAACATTTTTAAAATATTTTTTCATTATTTTTTATTACCCCCAATTTTTCTTCATTTTTAAAATTTTTTTTGTATTTTATTGCTTCTTTTAAAAACTATCATTATTATTTAATCTTTTTATTAATTGTATTTGGTATATTATTGGCTTCATTTTTGAAGAAGTTTTGGATAACAGAAGGATTACAACTGTGGCAGGGGTGGATCATTGCTGTGGGATGATGGCAATATATGGGAGGAAGCTCACTTGTGTATATATATAAGGCATATTAATGTGTTCTAATGTTCTTGGGGCATTGTCATTGTGGGTGGAGATTCACACAATAACCAAAAGTGTATCAAATTACCATCATGGGAAGTTCTGAAACATTCTATAATGGAGCAGCAGGAAACCCCCAAGTACACAGGCAATAGCTAGTGAAAGAGGTTTGTCCATTGGTGGGCCTTTGATATGAATGATTGTGCTTATGAACCATTACTCTTAAAATTGAAACAGCCTAGTATTATAGGGTGCCTAAGAGTTACTTCCTGAGAGCTTCCTTTTTGCTCAAGTGTGACCTCTTTCTAAGCTGAACTAAGCATATAAATGCAATAACTTCCTTTCAGCATGGACATGACTCCCAGGGATAAGCCTCCCTGGAACAAAGGGATTACTAACAAGAAACAACTAGCAATGCACCTAGAAAAAGACCTTGACCAAAAGGGGGAAATGGTCAAGACAAATGAGTTTATATGGCTGAGATTTCAAAGTGAGTTGGGAGGTCACTCCACAGGTTACATTTATGCTCATCTCAGCAGGATCTCATTCACAGCCAAAGTAGATACTACCCCAAATAATGGGGCTCCTGAGGGCTCTGGAGACATCCAAACACTATATTCAGGGCAGATATCTCAGGTGTTTTTTGCCTTGTCAGTCAGCCTTACATTGGAATTTATGGTCTCCACTGTGACAGAGATGGACTCAGTTGTGTTTTCCCTACACATGGCTCTACTGTCCCTTCTATTTGAACCTATAATTAGTACTAGAGTTAGTAAATGTACATCCAAGAGATTTAAATCTTTTGGCTGTCCATGCACCAGCTGGACCATGAATCTCAACTGAGTTGTAGCACCTACTGTCCATTTCATTGGACTCACCTAGGACAACCAACAAGGAGGAGATGATGGACAACCAGCACATCAAGGAACCAAGAGAGTCTACACCTTCAAGCACGTCAGTCCCATCCATCAGCCATGAGGGATTGAAGCACCCTCTTAATTAGAGATTGAGTGGGCATCACAATCCCAGCATTCTCAGGATTGGGGAATGAACTTTGGACTAAAGTAGACTTACTGGCATTCTACTATAGACCTATTGTGATGCCAACAATGGAAGAAATTATATCACTGATGTAGAGGCAGTTGCCACTGGATGTTCTGAGGACAGGGAGAGGGAAAAACAGGTGTAATATGGGGCCATTTTTGGGACTTTAGAATTATCTTTAATAGCATTGCAATGACAGATACAAGCCACTATATATCTTGCAATAACCTACAGAATTGTGTGGGAGAGAGTGTAAATTACAATGCAGTCTATAATCCATGGTTAGTGGTAATGATCCAAAATGTGCTCATCAATTGCAAGGAATGTACCATGCTATTGAGCAATGTTGTTAATGTGGGAAAGTGTGGGAGATGTGGGGAGTGGGGCATATAGGAATCCCCTATATTTTTTATTAACATTTATGTAATCTAAGTACCTTAAAAAAATAAGATTAAAAAAAAAAGATGTGTTTAAATGTAATACTTGTTCCTTTGGGTGTGAATCTACTTGTAAATAAGACCCTTTGAAACATATTACCGGTTAACGTGTGGGTTCAAATGTAAATAGATTCTTCTATGATCTTATTTAAATATGTACCTGCAGACTCTGCATGATCCATTATTCATAGAAGTGGAGGCACTATAAAATGCCAGAAGTCAGAGAGACACACAGGATGAAACCAATGACACTGACATGTTATGGAGAACTGCTATAGCAAAACTACTAAAGCCAGGAAAAAAATGATCTCTCTCATGCCTTGATTTGAGACCTTTGGCCATAAACCTGTGGAATAATAAATTCTTGTTGTTCAAAGCCCAACATGTATTCTTTTTCATAGCAACCTGGAAAACTAAGAATCTCTTTCATTGAATTTGTGAATGAGCAAAGCACAGAACAGAAGTTGAGAGAAAAGAGAATATGGAAATTACAAGAACCCCACCCAAAGCTGGAGACTTAAAATGTATAAGATTTTAGTAATGGGCTTCTCCTGTCTGTGTCTTCCTCTGTCTTCTGAGACTTACCTGTTACCAAAGTCTTCTCTCTGTCCATATCTCTAGGCTAGTGTTTCCCAAACTTTCTTGTATTATTTCCTTATGAGGAGCCTTTTCAGAAATTGTAAACAATCAACTTCGTCTCCACATGTGAAATTTTAATACCACAGAGACATGTTCAATTACATGATTCTTTATGTGATTATCAATTTTCTAATGTCCAAGAGCGTTTTTTCACTCTCAAAACCTATTCTTGCTTTTACTTTCCCTTGCCTCTGAACAATTCTGGCTTTATTTATACCTGGATCTATTAGACCACTGGCACCAAAGTTCTACAGTACAAATAAATCCTATAAAATACAGATAACAATTCAGCAGATGTGGGATGGGGCACTAGAGTCTGCATTTCTGCTGAAGTCCCAGGTGAGACTGATATGCTGGTTCATGAACCTCACTTAGGATGAATGCTGAGGCATCAGAGATTGGTGGGCTTTGTTCATCACATTCATAGGCTAATGGAGGAGAAATTTTCCTGGTGGTACTGCCATATCTTGTGAAAAAATATATTATTCTTAAACTGATGTCCATCAGGCAAGAATACCCCACTCCATTATTCATCACATACATGGATTTATCAGTTTAGAGATGATGATCTTTGTGGAGATGGACCCATGCCACAGCATGGATTCCTGATTGCCCCCATTTATATATTGCTTTACAGATGAAGAAGCTTTCCTATCCTAAGTGTTAACGTATGACTATAAACATATTTCAGTTCAATTTCTGCTCAAATATGGCAGAGTTTTGGATGTTTGCTTATTTTTTAGCACTCCTCTGGATGTCTACTACTTTCTCATGACATTTCTTCATGTGCAGTAGTTATCAAAAGCTAAAGTGAAATATCATTGGTATAATTATTATAATACCATAGACTAAAACCATTTTTATCCCCATGGAGGTTTTTATTAGTAGGCTATATAAAAAAATCTGAAATGTATCAGAACAGTGTTCATGAGGTATCTAGTTAGGTCTGACATTCAAACGCAAGTAACAGTGAGGTGAAAAAAAAAGACATGATAAAAAATTTTGGGGGTTTATTTATCCACACCTCACAGATCTAGAATTAGGGAGTCCAGGGCTATTATTGTTGCTCAATGACATTTTTAAGAATTCCATCTACTTTTATCTTGTTCAACATGTGTTTTCATCCTGATGGTCACAGACTAGCCACTGCACCACCAGACACTTAATCCACATCTTAGTGAGAAAGACTGGGAGCAAATTTAGGGATGTAGTACAGAGAGAAATGCTGGATGAGTCTTTTTCAAAATTACCATTTTTGAAGTATAACATCTATATTGAAAAAGTACCATATTAAAAGTTTGATGAATTTAAAACAAAATGAAACAAAACAAAATGAATTTAGTTCATGTAACCAGAACCCAAACTAAAAAACAGAATATGGCCAGCCAGTGAGGATCGCTGTGCCCAATTACTGTCATCTCTTCCACTCCTAGGCAAACCAAGATTCAAAATATTGATAACAGAAGTTATATTTGTGGCTCTGAAACATATAAATGGAATAATTCATATATATTGTTATTTGTATGACTTACTTGCTGAACATTGTATTTGTGTTTCTGACTTTTTTGTTTGTTTTTTTTTAAATAAGGATATACAGGTTTTCCTAATAACTCATATAACAGACTGCAGATTACATTTCTTTGGCCCAATTTGTGGCATATGGTGTGGTACACAGAATAATGTGCTTCCAAAGATGCCCATGTAATAATCGCTGGAGCCTCTGAATAGGTTCTCTTACATGACATATCTCTTACATGACATAATGTAATCAGCTGACCATTAGATAGGGAGATTATCCTGGATTATTAGCTGGGAAAGATGTAAAAGAGGAAGCAGAACAGTGAGTGTCAGAGTGATTCTGTATTAGTCAGGGTTCTCTTGGGAAACAGAATCAACAGGAGATATCTGTCAATAATATGAGATTTTAAAAGAGTCTCTCACGCAACCGTGGGGATGCACAAGTCCAGGCTCCATAGGCAGGCTGCAAACCAGTGGCTCCAATGAAAGTCTGACAAACGGTCGTTGATAAATTTCTGGGAGAAGTTGCCTGTCCAATGATGAGCTGGGAAATTCTCTCTGAATGTTGAAATCACTTCCCCTTTTAA